>CM049411.1:5437500-5452500 GCA_026929865.2 Hyperoplus lanceolatus
AACAAGACAATTTAGATAATTAAACTTTAAAATATAAATTCCTTATAGCTATGATCACAAAGCATCAAATGCAAGGTATTACATAAATATGGTTAAATTATTAATTTTTACATTTAGTAGGAAAGTAAAGGAAGTTCAGTAAAGAGTGTGTGCTAATATAATAAGTAAATGAATAAGAACATTTGTTGGTAATAAAACATTAATTAAATAATGGTAATCTTTGCCGTTTTATGACGTGTTATATGTTTCTATTAGTTCATTTTGTGCATTGTCACGAAATCGCTTTTGAATGTCTTCAGCGGCCGTTACTGTCGTAGAGTCTGATTTACAGTTTTCCTCTGAATGAAACCACGCATAACCAATTTAGTTTGATTTCTTATTTTCTGGTTTATTTTATTTTATTTTAAAACGTAGACAAAAACTTTTATTTTAATAATTTTCCAAGTTTGTCAAATTTTACAAAAAAAAAAATATATTTCCAAAAGCTTGGAATCTTTTTTTCGACAAATATTTGATCATAATTTTTACTATTTTTACTTGCCTGTAATTGTCAAGTTGTTTCATGAAAATCTGTATATTTAATTGTTAGTTATACATTGGCACATTCTTTATTTGATTTGTATCATTGCAACTATTTCAAAATCATCTATATTTCCTGCAGCATTTCGAAAAAGTAGCAAAAATATTCTTGCAATATTAATAGGTTGACATTTTTATTTGTTCCCAAATAGGCCGATCGAGTATTTCTTCAGCAATTGCTCATGTTTGTTTATTAGGGACTGAATGGAAATCTGCCAAAAAGAACATTCAATATTTCACAGTGATTATTTGCAGGTCTTGGAATGACATATAAAACACAGTCAAATTTACGGCGACATTTAATGTGAAAAGCCAAATAAATAAATCTTTTTTTATGATGTTTTAGTCGATTTGATTAATATGAATCGCAAAAACAAAAATTGACCACTGAAAATAATTAAGATAAATATTCGTATGGCAAGCGAAAACTCTTGTAATAAAATTTAACCAAGACACTTATTTTTTACGAGCGTTTGACCCTATTTTCCTCGAGAGAATACATTGTCTATAACACCTGTTGCCCCGGGAGACTAACCGGTGATTTATGAACGAATACAAAGAATAATGGCGTCATATAAATGTTTATTGGCCTAATATGTAACAGCACAGACTATAAAATAAGAGTAATTATGTTAAAAAAAAACAAATAAACATGAGATATTGCAAAAAAAAAAAAAGCGCAGTGCAATAACACGCTCATCTCCAACATATTTACCTACCATTTAAAGTTGCAATAACTGTATATTCGGAGGGCAAGTGTGTGGATTTGCTGCATACCCCCCTAGGCTGTGTTGTCTAGTTTTTATCACACATATTCAGGCTCTCTTGTGGGCCAAAAAACTCCTCCATTGTTGGTGTTTATATTCTTACTACAATTTTTTTTCCCCTTTCTGTGTCAGTGAAGCAGCTGAAAACCATCCCCAGCGATTAGAGGATCATTGTATCCGCAGTTAAGCATTTGAATAGTGGTAGTAAATCTAGAGAAGGGGGATATTCGCTGTGTATGCTGCTGATGGCTGCCCAGGGGGAAGCCTGTGTCACATAGTAAATTTAGCCCCTTAGTGTCTTCAACAGCGGCCGACCTGTGACGCCGGAATGGTAAGAATGGAGTGAAACAGAGCCTGCAATGACTTGACATCTATTCTATTGTTTTTGGGTCACATATATTTATATATATATTTTTTTTTCTTACAAAATTGGATATAGCGTAACAGACCATTATAAAGATGAATACCAGGTATCCTTAGATTGCATTAAAGTTGCAATTTATTTAACTGAATTGACAGAATCCATATTATTTAAGCTGAGACACTGCAGACAAAAACATTTTTTTTTTCAAACACTGGTTAATTTTGAGACCTTTGGCTATTTTGCTTGCTTAACTTGCTTCTTTTACTATTAATAAAAGGTCCAAAAAATACATTTAGGTGTTTATTTGACTAAACCTGGTCTGTTTTTGTCTGTATATTTCTCCTATACAACCATCTTTAACAGCCATTATATATAATAGTTTTTTCAGTACTCTGAACCAAAAATCTCAACTTCTAAAGCACTTACATCAACTAAACTTTTCATAATTATTCTTATCGCTATTCTTGATTTGTTCATATTTTGTGAATCGTCTGATTTATGATACATTTTGTTCTAAAAACATGCCCGAAAATGCATTTTTAAGATCATATTTATTCAAATATTTCTGACATACAACTGACTAATTTTCATGATACCTATAAGTTAAAATTCATTTGTATGTCCATTCACGTTGTTGAATTGCTTCTCTCAGTCGTAGAGTTTTTAGCCTATCTCAAGTCAAATACAGAGATTTGTTGTTTAACCTTATAGACATCACTTATCAAAAAAAAAAAATCCTTTATCACTCCTGCATAAAATAAATCCCCTATCCCACTAACCACCATTAGTCGACCATACAGGCATGATGCAAGCCTGACATAATGCACGGCCATGTTTTCCTTGGTTGAAATACATGCATTAGGAGCTTCTAAACGCGGCTTATGTATCGATGACTGAGGTCCTAATCAAATTTAGTGGGAGGGAGAGGAGGCCGGGGAAGACATTCTGCCCTTAACCCCAGAGCCATTCAGTCTCCCTACTCCCTATTCTTGACGTCCCAGGCGACACGTACCAGAGGCCTTTCTACTATAATGAGGAAAAATGTATCAATTTAGCTTTGGCCCGCGCGCAGATTGAGAGCCGGCTGGGTGAAGGTGCACCGAGTGAATCCTTTTTCCTAATCAAGGGGACGGTATATGGGAGAGACTAGGGGTTGTGTTGCGGTCTGTGTGAAGTCAGCAGCAGCAGCAGCAGCATAGCAGCATTCCTCCCTGCAGCAAACCCCCCCTATGGGATGCAGAGGAGCCCCCCTTTCTCTCTCTTTCTCTATTTCTGTCTCTCTGTCTCTCTCTCTCCCTCTCTCTCTCTGTCTGTCTCTCTCTCTCTCTCTCTCTCTCTATCGCCTGCCTTCTGTTTCACCTCATCAGTTGGGTTCACGCAAGGGTCAGGGCCGGCCCCCCCGCCCCGATGCTGTGCGTTCAATTCAATACCTCTCCCATCGCAACGAACGGTGAAGGGACTATAAGCACAGGAGAAAGAAAACATATGATAACTTACGGGTTTTGATTCCTTCCTATAGATCCATTTCAATGCACCTTTTTACATTACTCGTGTGCACTTCATGTACAAATACTTGTTTTTATACCTCTTGCCTCAACAAGAACTGTGAAAAGCCTCCATCGACTTTAAGCGTAGGACAAAAGAAAACACATGTAAACTTATAGATTTTTTTCCTACTTGTGTTGTGAGGGAGGGGGTCAACTCTTGTAAATTCACTTCATTACAACTTCTGTACATTACTCATTATTATAGTATATACAGTATAGTACATTATTGTACGAGTAGGATAAGATATCTTTGGGTTTTGGGCTGTTAGTGAGACAAAGCAAACCGTTTGAATATGTCTGCTTAGGCTTAAGGGAATATTGGTTTAACATCTCTCACTGTTTCATGACATTTTACAGACCAAAACAAAGTTGAAATTAAATGAAAATAAACCCAATAGAAGCCGTTATAGATGAGACGCATACAGCATAGCATATTTAACAATAATAACTTCACAATGACAGATGAGACTAAACAAATTAACTACTGCACATATAAAGTATAACCTTAGGGATACACTTTGAATCAATGACACACACACACACACACTCACCAAGAAATAGAATATAGCCGAAACATAAGACAAAGAATATTAGACATCACAGGCCGGACAGAAGATGGACGTTGAATTGATGGATAGAACAAGATAAGCATTATTTCCATGTCAATTTGCCCATCCCAAGCAGGACAACGCTTGTATGTTAAACATCATAAAAACAGCCAAGCATCTTCCACAACACTGTACAGTATAGGACATGATTTACAATACACGTCTGCATGATTTTAAGGTCAAATATACAGCATTTCAGAACGTGAAAAAGGGGCACAGATAAGCACAAGAAGATAGAAAGAAACAATCTTTCTCTACGTAACTGGCTCACTGAAATGTTTTGAACGCTTGCGATACAATAATGGTTCATGCATTTGGTTTAGTTTAGTTTAGTTTTATTTTACATACAAACAATATAAAAACAAATAATGATAAAACATATAAGTACACGTGTGGGTGCAACAGAAACCTGGACATGCTTGTATGAAAACCACACCCCAAAAACATTTGAATATTAGAAAACAACACAATAAAAATATGCGTATGGAAATACAATACATGTCCCCCCCCTGCTGAAAACGGAACCCTGAGGTACTGCCGCTCCTAGAGAAAATACTGTACGCTAAAACCGACCGCCCGGCATTTCAATCCATCTGTTTTACCAACATCAACATCATCAGTGCATTTTCGTGTTTTCCAAAACATCTTTGCTGCATTATTATGATCCACCTCCGTTGAGATTTCTAATGTAACGTATTAGTTTCTCCCCCCCTCCCTCCCTCCCTCCCACCCGACCACATTTCGCCTTCATTTTGATTCACTCACTATCCAAGCTTTGATTGACTTTCGGTCTTAGTAAAGTGGATTTTAATGAGAGAATACATTAACTCCCTCTGGTCATGCTAGCATAAATCAGACCCTTTCTTGCCGGATCAACTGCTGAGCCTCATAACACCATGCTGAGAGAGGGTGTGAATAACCAAATGAGAGATGTTGGCAAACCGCTGGCAGCTCAGATGCATTGTTGTACTGTATATAATATCCCACCACCCTCCCACCTTCCAACTAACAACAACTTTAAAGCCATAGTGCGTAGCTTAAGTTGCCCTCACGAGGAATTCTGAGTAATTACAACAACACTGTCCATTGCGTCTACATGAGGTAAAGCCTCTTGTGATCGCGCATGTATTTATACCTTCTGCTGTTTTTCTTAGCAGTCGAATCAACAACTGAAACATTTCTTGGGCTCTTCTTGGGATTTTTCTGAGCTCCTGCACCAGTGTTGGGTGGGGGCCACACCAGTTTGTAAACGCTGCCATACTGAGAAATACAGAGATAGTTTTCTTGAACTGATAGGCTTTATCAACTTTGTGTCAACTCGTTTGGCAATGGCTTGTATTAGAATGTATTCGCCCGTTCATTTATATATAAAAAAGTTACACACTATAGCTTTAAAACAAGTTCATAAAGGCAACAGTACAGGCACACAGACAGGTCAGCCTACTCCTTTCCATGGAAATGTATTTCCATCAAGATCAATTAAAACACATTTTCTCTGGTCAATTCCATATTGATTATTTCCGTCCATTTGGAAAGCGAGGAGCCTAGAATCTTTCCCTTTCGCTGATGACCACTTGAGAGCAGTTAGATTCAGTTAGTGTCGCCCGTAGCAACTCCTCACCTTGATTTGAAAAAACACACGTGACGCCCACTCTCGACTGCTCCTTCGTCTTTGTTGGTTAATTGCACTCAGCTAAATAGGTTATGCTGGAATATCAATAAATTGCCATCAAATTAATGTCAATACCAAAAGCTGTGGATGATGGTGCTAATTAAAACGCAAACGGGATGAAAATGAAGTCAAGGCATTGCCCTGAATAATTGATAGCGCAATTTATGATTTTTATGAAAGAGTACCGTCTGTCTGCAGATTTTTGATGAGGCCTTAATTAGATGCATTAATGTGTCTCTACTCTGTGTGTGCCTGCTGTAGTCAAACTCAAAACTCAAACAGTCATGATGGTTGTTGGACTTTTTTTTAACGCCCCTAAATTAAACACATTTTCAAATAACATTACCCCTGAATATCCCACTTAATATTGCATGGGTCCCAAAGAGGTGTTAGTGTTGTAATTTTCATTAAAGGAGCGATTGTTAACTCGGGCCCAATCAGATTTTGCTTTTGTTTACGGGGAGATCGAGCAGCATTAAAAGCAGCGTAATCACTGAAGGATAATTTGGCAATATCCAAGTAATTATGTGAACATTTTCATAATTTTAGAATAAATAAAATCTACATGTTGAATAAAGCTAGAGTTAAAAAATTTAATTAAATATTTTTTCTAATTATTTTCCAAAGTTTTGACAGAACAGAATTTGGATACAGCTTTACATTTTATTTTATAAATGAAAATATTACTATATACAGGTCTTAAAAATGCCATTTTGACATGTTTAAAAAAAACTAAATGTATCACAAATCAGACAATTTACTAAATATGAACCTATCCATTTGAAATAACCTTCAGAATAGGGCCACAAACTATTATGGAAAGTTTAGTTGATTTAGAAGGTGAGATTTTTGTTTCAGAGTTTTGAAAACTAATGTTGGGATAATGACCATAAAGATTGTTGTATAGGATAGGCATACAGATGGAAACAGACAAGTTTTAGTCAAATAAACACCTAAATGTACATTTTGGACTTTTTATTTCTACACTAGAATGAAAGAAGACATGTTATGAGGAAAACAGCCAAAACTCTAAAAATTCACCATTGCTTGAAAAAACAATATTTTTTGCTCCCTGTCTCGCCTTAGGGTTGTGCTGCTACCCTGTGGAAGTTTCCTGAACTATTGTGTGTGTGTTCACATTTGTCCTATCTTTTTAACTAAAGCCTTTGTTTGCACCCCACTCACTCTCAAAGAGAAGGACAGTCAAGTGAGGTCAGGTCAGCCCCGGCGTTAAAGTGTTAAGCACGGCAATGCATGTGTAATGTTTATTGACTTGAGAGCAGATCCGAGTGATCCCGTGTTGATTCTAGAACCACCTCATCTATTAACCGGGTTCTCGACCTTTTAGATAAATGAAGAGCTAGTGGAAACAGACGGATGAGGGGATTAGAATCGGGCTGTAACCGCGGAAACAGGCCCGTCGAAAAAAATATCTAAAAAATGGACAAACTGCCGGCGGATAGATGAGGTGAGAGAGCATAATGACCCGCTGTTTGTTATGATGTAGTGAATCAGGTTCCTCTTTGAAAAACTAGTCCTTAGCACCTGTGTATTTTATAGTGTCACCGCGGCGCTCAGTCCATCCACAAAGAAGGCAGCAGCGCTATAGTAGATGATGTGTGAGTGTGTTTTAGTGCCCGCGAAGGTGTCCAGGGGGCTCTGGGTGTGTGTGTGTGTGTGTGTGTGTGTGTGTGTGTGAGAGAGAGAGAGAGTGTGTGTGTGTGTGAGAGAGAGAGTGTGTGTGTGTGTGTGAGTGTGTAAGTGCCTTCGAGGTGTCCAGGGGCTGTGCTCTGGAATGACCTGCTCATCCGTCAGACCAAAGAGTCAGAGCAGTGTGTGTGTGTGTGTGTGTGTGCGTACGTGCGGGGGTTATGGTCGGATCACAGGCCGCAGTGTTGTGAACTTAAATCTCTGGAAGGTTAGCCAAGCAAAAATCCAATATCAGTGTTTTTTTTTGTGTGGGTTGGGGGCCCTCTCTAGATCAAAGTTATTCAGACAATACTGTATCGTTATCAGGATATAAAAGGACCTATACTGTATATCGGGATTTGAGATGTTGGTCAAATCGTCCAGCCCGACCGAAACATACACTCAAAACAACAACTTTTTAGGGAGATCATCGAAAAGTTGGAGCAGACATTTTACATGCAACTCTATTGTCAATTCTGCGATATGTGCTACATACACAAATCGAAAATAGGTTTTTTAATAAGTAATATATACAATAATTAAATTGTATATATTAAAATTTGAATAAGTGCAAAAAGTAAGGCAAAACCAAGCGATATAATTTTTTTATTTTTTTAAAAATGTGTAATATAAACGACATTGCAATTTTTTTTTAAATGAGAAAGAGGTTCCTGTTTGTCTAATGTTTGGGGGAAAGCTCTTTGTTTGAGGCAGAGCAGCCAGTAGTGGGATGACATGTTTGGTTTTTCCCAGCAGTTAAACAGGTCTCTCTCTCTCTCCCTCCCTTCCTCTCTCTCTCTTTCTCTCTCTCTCTCTCTCTACCTCTCTCCCGCTCTCTCTCTCTCTCCCTCTCCCTCTCCCTCTCTCTCTCTCTCTGTCTCTCTTAGAGGCGATGTACTCCAGGCATTCCCCTTGTCTGAACTGGGTGTCACACCGACCAGTCTTTAATGGTCTTTAAATCGCTCCTGTGTTTCAGGCTAAAAAAAGGCGGTTCCTGCTAATGCCTATTGAGTGATGAATTCAGAGGAAACTACAATTTGTTTTTGACACATTCTAAAGCCAGGTATTTCTCCTGTTTGAAGTAAGGGGCGGAAGTCGACCCTCAAGGCCTTGTCCCGGGTCAATTCTAGTTCCTCTGTAATGGCAAAAGGCTAGAAAGAAAGGTGAAATAAGTAGATTTTTTTCTGTAAAGACTTCAAAACTGACATTAACATGGAGCAGCTGGTTTTTGGCTGGTTATGTTGCATACAATATCACTACTGTAAGTTCTGTTAAGGAGGTTAAGCAAGGGAGAGTCGACATCTCGAATATCTTGAATCTCACCACTAGATTATGCTCAAAACTTCGATATTACACACTGTATCTTTAAGATCTAAATACATTACAGTTAGCGATGGGCTTATGTGTTGTGTTTACTGCCACTGATTAGGATAAGTTGTTTTTCACCTAATGCTAACGCTACCACATGCTATGTGTGAGTCGTCAAGATTTAAGATTCAAAGCGTTTATTGTCATATGCACAATATGAAACATGTTCTCAGTCCTACAATGAAATTCTTCTTTTGTTTTCCACAGACTGAATGCCAAGAAAGAAACATGAAAATATGGAATATACATATTTTGTTCTTCCATTGTTCTGATAGTTTAAAATGGCACGTAAAAAAAAAGTGCAAATTTCGTCACAATTAACGGTTGAGAGAGAATTCGACCAAATGTAAAATTTGACACATACAGAACAAGTTATTATGATTCTATACAAACATGTGTTGTGGGAGAAATAATATTTACATCACAAGCAACACAAATCTATATGATTATGCAAAGACTAAAATAAAATGAGAAAATGTGGAGGTCTCTTCCCTTTCTCTTCTCTATGTCACGATTTACACATTTTCGTCTGAATACTATGTGAACTCTACTGTCCAATGCTTTTTCATAACAACTGCTTCTAATTAACTAAAGGCCTATTAAGCCTGCCATCGTCCTTTCATGTGTACAATTTTACTTTGCAAATTGAAGGGAGTTGTTTGAGTTTCCACAGGAAGGTTAGTGCCATTAACGGTGCAATGTGAGCTGATGAATGGTCTGCATCGCTCAGCAGCCTCGCTGTAAATCTATTGATCCCAGTTTCCTAAAGCCTTGCGCGGATGTATTTTATCCACAGGGGTTGGAGAGTTTATATTCATGCTGTGTGTGTGTGTGTGTGTGTGTGTGTGTGTGTGTGTGTGTGTGTGTGTGTGTGTGTGTGTGTGTGTGTGTGTGTGTGTGTTGCCTTGCAAATGAGGAAGTGCATTTTAAGTGCGGCTTATAAGGAGTTAGTGCTGAACCTGTCTGTCGATTATTTGAATAGTTGATTGAACGCAATTATTCCAATAACAAACTAATCTTTTTAAGTGATTTATCAAAGGAAAATGCCAAACTTTCTGCGTCACTAGCTTTGAAAATGTGCTGCTTTTTTGTATTTCATGTAATTTACATTGAATATCTTCGCTTTTCTGACTGAAGGCCGGACAGGACAAGACATCGTGGGTTCTAGGAAACTGTAATAGGCTTTTTTCCCAGTTTAATGACCTTTTAATTGAAAAGTTAACTTCTTCTCTTCACAGATTTTGGAGACATCCCTCTTGTGGCGGTCCAGGACCTCGGAAACATCTTGAAACAAGGCTACTTGGAGAAGAAACGAAGAGGTATAGCAGCGTCTGTCTGTCTGTCTGTCTGTCTGTCTGTCTGTCTGTCTGTCTGTCTATCTATCTATCTATCTATCTATCTATCTATCTATCTATCTATCTATCTATCTATCTATCTATCTATCTATCTATCTATCTATCTATCTATCTATCTATTTAGCTTCCCTAAATACCAAGTTTATGTAACTTTTTAATATAAATGATTGTGGGTTATAATTAAGCCATCGACAAACTAGTTGACACAAAGTTGATTAAGCCTATCAGCTCCACAAAACTCTCTCTGTATTTTTCAATATGGCTGCCGTCTGACCAGCCTGATCAGAATAAAATAAAATCCTAAAAGTGTGTTTAAAAACGTAAACAAACAAATAATGCTTTGATTGGATGTATTTCCATTCATTTCATCATCGTGTATTTCTTCCTTTTTAGATCACAGTTTCTTCGGCTCGGAGTGGCAGAAGAGGTGGTGTGTTCTGAACAACTCAATATTCTACTACTTTGGGAGTGAAAAAGGTCGGTTTGAAACGGCAGTGCACACAGAGACACATTACATTAGGTCCATATAGATTGAATGAGATTAAACCATCCTATACCATTACTACCATTATTCTCCTGCCTTACAGATAAGCAGCAGAAAGGATCGTTTTACATCAACGACTATAATGTTCAGCTGGTCAACAACCTGAGAAAAGACTCCAAAAAAAATGCCTGTTTTGAGCTCTTTGCCCCCGGACGACGGGCCTTCCAGGTCTGTATTAAACCAATATTACTAACATAAAATATGTGCTATGGAATTCAAGTAAAGGAATAAAATGCGATAAATATTAATTTTAGGCTTTTTAGACTTTTTGAGGCTTTGGAAGTTACGTCCCGTCAAATGAACCCTTCTTCTCTGGTGGAAAAAATCTAAAATCCAAATCACAACCCAACCCAAACATAAAGTTGATTTGAGCAACATATAGGCAAAGATATGTTTATAATTTAATTTTGACTTCACATAACATAGTTGTTCCACTGGCAAGCACTAACCGCATCTGAATATTTTTGGAATTTGGACATAAGTTGAGGATATTTTCTTCTGACATTTTGAATTTCTTTAATTGATCATTGAAATAAATGTTAGCAATTTATAATGATCTTACTCTTTAATATTCATAATGCCTTCAAAAACCTAGCATGGGTTGGGCTTTGGGCTAATCTTTTGTCCTTTCTCTTCCTTATCAGCGAGCTCAGGAGAGAGTTAGTGAATGTCCCAACCAGTGACAATCACTGTTATGTTGGTATAAAAGCACCTTTTAGATGTGATGATAATTGCAGGTTTTATTGCCTCCGTTTCCACCAGTTCACTGCCAGCAGTCCTCAGGAGGCCAGAGAATGGGTCGACCAAATCAATTTTGTACTGAGAGGTAAGAAAAGCATTTCACAGCATTTTCTGCAGTTTTTATTGGAAGTGTGTTTGTTCCTTGCTTTCTTGCTTCTCTTAAGGTGTCTCCTAATTTATTTGTGTGTGTGTGTGTGTGTGTGTGTGTGTGTCTGTCTGTCTGTCTGTCTGTCTGTCTCTCTTTATTTAAATCATGAGGGTTTAAAGCTATAATGTGTAAACGTTTTCATTAGGGCTGTCAAATTAACGTGTTAATTTCGATTAATGAATCTCAGAAAAAAAAAAACGCGATTTAAAAAAATTAACGCAGATTAATCGCACTTCTATATTGCCCTTTGACCCGGTGCGAAAGAGGTGAGATAATAGCGGAGCTGCACCTGTAGCTTGCTGACACGGCCCGCACGGGATTAAAGAGTAAAGAAAGAAGCAGGGGAAAGAGGCCAAGGGCTTTATGGATGTGTTATGGGCTGCTCCGGGCAAATAAGCATGAAGGTAGGAATACGTCTTTTGTTATTCTCCGCAGTGTCTGTGCATTATTGATTTAGTGGGTGCCTAATTAACAATGTAGGTTCAAAACAGTATCTCTCAATCTTCCTCCGTGTCTCTGTTTGCTAGCTGCGATCGTCTCCCACAAACGGACACCCGCCCCCTCTCACTCTTCCTAGCTGGCATATGCCTGTCTTTTTTCCTCCTTTGTGTGTGTGTGTGTGTGTCAATATTTTTGGCTATGAGTAGGACGGTGAATGAGTGGGCATAGGCTATGCGCACCGCACCTGTGGCAGTGCAGCGCTGTCTGTTGTGTGGAAGATAGACAGTCGTCATTTAGCAAGAAGCAGAAGTTACGAGAGACGGGGGGAGAGAGAGAGAGAGAGTAGCTTATACATTTGTTTATAAACAGGCATACAAGTGTCATATAAGTATGCAATTAATTTAGATTAATTAATCACATAGCCTGTAATTAATTAGATTAATTGTTTTAATCGCTTGACAGCCCTAGTTTTCATATAAATTAATGTCGGTTACGTTCAAGCCATCACCAAACAAGTTGACTCAAAGTTGATTAAGCCTATCAGCTCTGCAAAACTCTCTATGTATTAATCAGTATGGCAGCGTTTACAAACTGGTTAATTCCTTGTGGGGGGTGACTGAAGTTACGCACTATAGCTTTAAGGATAGAAAGATGTCATAAGTTCAGATTTTAAAGCCCTGTGTGACAAAATGATATTGGTCAATATGGATACAACTGACTTTTAAAAAAACCACATAGGTCAATTGGCAAATACAGTTACCACTGAAAAGCACTGTCTTAGAAACCATTTTGTAACGGCTGGACAGGGAGGACACAGGCGCAGAGACAGTACCAGTTTAAGAGGGTTTATTTAGAAGGAATCTGGGGTTTTGGGCCAGGCTCTGGAGTGGCTGACAGGCATGGGGTTCCAGGAGGAAGTGCCATGGGGAGAATCCGGGGAGACGAGCAGAGGCAGGCAAGAGCAGGCAGGCAGAGGGGTCCAGGGAGGGAGAGCTGGCTGACGAGGGCTGGAGCTGGTGGCTGGAGTCAGGCTGGGAGACTGTGGCAAAAAAGAACAGAATTTAGCAACAAGCTAAATGCAGGCAGAACTACAAAAAGTCTAGGTGGCTGGAGAGTTACTGACTGGGTAACAGAGTTTACAATCTGGCAGTGTCTGGAAGGTAGGGCCGGGTATATGAAGAGCAGTTGATTGTTGATTGATGGCAGCTGTGAATGCTGGTAACTGACTCCAGCACACCTGACTCCAACCAAAAAACAACACAAGGGCTTGAGGCCCAAGCAGGATCATGACACATTTAAGAAGACCAGTTGTTAATTTTGTTTTGTCTTTTGTTTGTGTGTTTGTTTTTCAGTTGTGTGTTTGTGTAAAAAACAAAAAATAAAAAATAAACGAGTTAAAAAAAAATAGTACAAACCTTTTCCTACTAAAGTTTGCTAGTGTTTCGGAGGGGCAGAAAGGTCAGGAATGAAAAGTAGCCCTTTATCATCTCTGACTCTGCTGAAAAACCACCTGATCCGTCACTGCCTGCACACACACACACACACACACACACACACACACACACACACACACACACACACACACACACACACACACACACACACACACACACACACACAGAGGCCTGAATCTCCTCATCCGACATGTCACCCACCATGTCATGTAGCTGTGGCCCCCACCAATCCTCCCACACACAGACACACACACACACACACTCCCTCCCCTACCCTCCACATACACCCACACACACACTCCCTCCTTCCCCCTGAACCCTCCTACCGAATTCCAACTTACAGGAAATTGATTGGTAGCTGTTCTGGTTATCCTCCAGTGACATTGATTTCTGCGCTGTACGGACAGGGACCTGATACCCTGTGTTTCAGTGGCCAGTCGCCTGCAATGAGAAGCCTCCTCCATCTGAGAGAGAGAGCAGTTTGTGCCTCTTGGTCTCTATACTCTAACACACACACACACACACACACACACACACACACACACACACACACACACACACACACACACACACACACACACACACACACACAGACAGAGCAGTGTGTGCCTCTTGGTCTGTACTCTAAAATGGGCTCGGGCGTGGGGGCCGGCCCACTGATTTACGGGAAGTAACAGACACTCTCTGCAGTTTGTCTTACTTCCTTTCCAGCCAGACCCAGATTTTTACTACGAAATGAAAGTCTGAGACAGATCACGTGGAATTGGTAATTATTTAACCTTTTCACCTCCTGAATTAACCTGAGCAAGGGGTTGACTTTTTATTTTTCTTACATTTTAGCGTGTACATTTTTGTGCTTACTCTTCCAAGACCTTCATGGAAATTAAGATTTTTCTAAAGATTATTTTTCGCATTTTGCCTTTATTTGATAGTGATTGTCTAGATACAGATAAGAAATGCTACAAATTGAGAACAGGGAGGACTTTTTCTTTTTTTAACATGTGCTTTAGTATTTGTGGCCACTATTTCAAGTCCTTTATGGAAATTAAGGGTTAGGGTTTAAAACATTTTTTTTAGTGCATCTTGCCTTCATTTGATAGAGATAGTCTGGATACATATGCTACTAGACAGAGAGAGAGAGAGAGAGAGAGTTATGACATGCAGCAAACAGTGCAATTATATTGTTTAACCCTTAATAAGTAGGCCAATGGACAAAGAAAAATAATGAAACAAAAGATGGATGGATGGGTAGATAGATAGATAGATAGATGGATGGATGGATGGATGGATGGATGGATAGAGAGATAGATAGATAGATAGATAGATAGATAGATAGATAGATAGATAGATAGATAGATAGATAGATAGATAGATAGATAGATAGATAGATAGATAGATAGATAGATGGATGGATGGATGGATGGATGGATGGGGAAGATGTGAGAGTGATGGGCTGCCATTCATTGTCGATCAATAAGAATTTATAAATATTATTTAAGTGATTCATCAAGCAAAAAGACAAACATTAGCTTTTCTGACTTCACAAATGGGAAAATTTGCTACTTTATATCTGTTTTATATCATTGTACATTAACTATTTCTAAAGGTTTTGAACTCTTAAGTTAACGCAAAAAAAATAAGACGTCACTTTGGGACTTCTGGGAAAATGTAATCGCTCACTAATTAATAGCTTGATCAAGAAAATTAAAAACACATTAACAGA
>CM049411.1:5455000-5577500 GCA_026929865.2 Hyperoplus lanceolatus
CACACACACACACACACACACACACACACACACACACACACACACACACACACACACACACACACACACAGATAAATGCACAGGCAGGACACATACTCAGTCAGATAAATAGACACAGTCGCTCTGTGCCTCACACACACACACACACATACACACACACTCCAGCCCTCGGGGATTTTTTTTTTTGCAACAAGAAATATTTGTGATGATCTCTGCGGGCTGTGGAATTTATTTTGCCAGGTTGCCTCGCTATCAGCACAACACCACAACAGACTGATCGCTCATTTTAAATCAAGCAACACTAATAAGCTTGTCAGCGCTAGAGTTGCTGCTGCAGAGGCAAACAGAGCAAGCAGGAAATATGATTTTCACACGGACGAGAATCACTGACTCTCACATTCATCATCATCTCACTAACCAAAAAGTATGTGTTGGAAAATTCAAGGTTAGGAATATATTGTTTTGATATTATTTTTTATTAAAAAAAAAAATAAATAAATAAAAAATTGTGTCCTCACGTAAAATTAGAAATATCTAAAAATCCAAATCTCAAATAAAACATTATCAAACAAGCTTGATTTGAAATAATTTGTTGATCAACAAAAGTGTAAGTCAGTTATAGTAAACTGAATGTTTTGGGAGTTTTGACTTTTAATTGGACAAAACAGTTGATACTCATTGTGAACCCACTTCTTACCACTGCGATCTATCTGTGGTAGAGGGACAGTTATGTTGTTGAAACCAGCGAGAGCCACGTCGTCCCAAATGCTCTGTCATACAACGTCTAATTAGCTAATGTTACCAGGCAACAAATAGCCTAGAATTCAATCCACTAAGCAAAGAGTTTTGGGCTAAAATTGCCTAGCAACAGCAATTAAGTTGAAAGGAAGTTAGAAAAAAGAAAAAAAAAAATCAAAAGTGCATCTCTCAAGGCTTAAAATAGTTCCCTTAATGTCTGTATAATCTTTAATAGAAATTAGAGTTTGATTGAGAATGAGAATGAGAGGGTGGCAGAAAGAGTGCGTGAGACAGTCCCATGTGTCAGGGCGGCTACTAGTGCTACAGGATCCCAGGAAGGACAAAAGAGGGGTGATCCGATATTCTCAGGGCCGCAAATCCATCACTCTTTCAATTAAATAAGATACATCAAGATTCAGTTTCACTCACTGAGTACATTACCTTTAGCCAAAATCAGTGGTGAGAGGGGGATCTGTCTTCTGACTGTCACGGCAACGCTCAAAGCCATCTGGGAAGAGCCTGACCACAGATGGCATATCGGGTGACGTGCTCTTTCGTTCACTTTCTCACCCCGTCACTTATCAATCATTCTGCTGTGCCCTACCTCTCCTCTTCTTCTTTGCTCGCTAACAGCTCCTACAAAGTGATTAGTAATGTGAAATTAGTTGAGTTTAGTTTAGTTTATTTGTTTATAGTATCGTGGACAGTCCCCTTTGAATAACTGTACAGTAAAAGGAGCCGCTTTAGCCTATTTGGCTCATTTTCAGCTGTAGTCCCCGGCCAGTTGTCATTAGGCAATGTGATGATTTAAATTACGTATTTTTTTTCTTCGATTGGCTTTGTGCATTGGTCACAACCGAAGCCACATGTTCAAAACTCTTCACACAGTCTGCAAATCTTCAGTTATGACCAATGCCCGAAAGCGATCGCAAAAGACTGCAGTACCTTCTTTGCTCACTAACAGCTTCTATACGATTAGCAATGTGAAATTATTCTATTTATATATTTTGTTTCATTGTTTGGGATGGCAAAATGAGGATGAATTTTAGATTTCTTCTTGGGATCTAACATTTTGGTTAATGTAGTCATTGAATGCATCTTGACCACACTGGACTATCTCTGACAGTATAAAAAGTCCTGAACATATGACTTGTATGAGTTGCTAAAAATGCACTAAAGCAATCGGGAAAAAAATTATCAGATTCATACCTTTTATTTTCATTGCTCAGCATTTCAAAAGGTATAGGTAAGATAGATAAGATAAGACATAACAACTTTATTGTTC
The DNA here is from genome assembly GCA_026929865.2 of Hyperoplus lanceolatus. NCBI lineage: Eukaryota > Metazoa > Chordata > Actinopteri > Uranoscopiformes > Ammodytidae > Hyperoplus > Hyperoplus lanceolatus. Next base: position 5,457,024 of record CM049411.1, read on the forward strand.
CGTATTAGGGAAATTTGTCTTGGGCTCCAAGCAGCTGCATCACAAAACACACAAGTCACAATCCATCGTCACACATAGAACTTCCTGTACATTATATATATTACATATATGCACTTATGCATAACAAGTGCTTAAGTTAACAGGTGAGTGACAGTTCATGAAATACGAAAAGGTAATAAAAAAACTATTTCAAAGTTATAAAAACACAAGTGTAATAAAACCGAGAAAGTAAAGTAAGGAGAGTCATTGTGTTTCAATCAAAAATAGTCCTTTATTAAAAAATAGAAATATTGTACAGTGACTGTTCTTAATGTGTTAGACTTCATTCGTTGCTCACGTTAATATTCAAGATTACTTTGCAAATGTCATTTCCAAGTTCAGGATTATCTTCCTAAAGTTTTAAAAAGGAAATACCCGTAAAAATATCGCTCCCGTCTTATACATCTTGCATTTTTGTTGCCAAAGTAGTGAGGAAACGTCTAGTGCTAGTGAAGCATCCATCATTTTCTCTGTGATGAGTTCTCAGTTCTGTGACACACACACACACTCACACACACACACACACACACACACACACACACACACACACACACACACACACACACACACACACACACACACACACAGACACACACACAGAGAGCGGTGTCTCGGTTCTGTGGGCATATTGCAGAGCGATGGTTGGTATTGGCTCTGGTGCTGATGACTGATTTTATTGACTGGAAAATTAAATCACTTTGATATAGAAAGTGTTGGCCCGTAGCCGCGGCCTCTCCACTGAGAGATGCTCCTCACTACAGCAGTTCAAGAGTGATGAAAAAATGTTTAGGATCCTCTGCAAACAGCCATTAAAAATCACCTTTTAATTTTTCTATTATGGTGTGTGGTAACAAGGCATGACGTTTTCATATTTGATTAGCCAAGCCATTCTTATCCTCAGTGCCTGTATTCATAATAATTTCTTTTGCATTTACAACAATTAGATTTTTTCATGTCGTCTGAAACATCCCATGCATCCAAACAGTACACATGATGTGTGTGTGTGTTTGTTTGTGTGTGTGTGTGTGTGTGTGTGTGTGTGTGTGTGCATGGGTCTGTCTTTGTGTGTGTGTGTGTGTGTGTGTGGCCCTCCTTGTTCTTCCTGGAAGCAGAGGCGCAGGTTTTGCTGGAAGGTGGATAGTGTTGCTGGTGTGTTTGTGTGTGTGTGTGTGTGTGTGTGTGTGTGTGTGTGTCTCTCTCTCTCTGTGTCTGTGTGTGTGTGTGTCTCTCTCTCTGCCTGTCTGTGTGTGTGTGTGTGTGTGTGTGTGTGTGTGTGTGTGTGTGTGTGTGTGTGTGTGTGTGTGTGTGTGTGTGTGTGTGTGTGTGTGTGTGTGTGTGTGTGTGTGTGTGTGCTGTCAGTAGCTTGTGTTTAGGATGGATGTGTTAGACAGAGGGCAGGCGTATCACGGTGTCACCCTCTCTCAGACCACCGGCTGCCACGCCCCACAGTCAATGGCTTGTCCGCCTCCGCATGCCTCTAACACTGCCTCTTGCTCTCAGAAATTAGAACAAATTGATCCTTTTTGAAGAGTTCAGTCCGGGTTTAAGAAAACTAGACGTATTGGGTCATGTGGAGATTGGCAGATAATCCATGTATTGTTATGTTCGATCATTATGCTTTTCTCCTACTGTACATGTTTCTCTAATGTTGGGGATAAAAATTAAAATAAAATATATGTTAGGTAATGTTTTTGATCATAATAACATAATATTTTTTATATATTTTTTGTATGATAATAACATCACACATAACTAAATACATCTTCACCTCACCAATTGATATTGTGGAAAGACTTGAGGCAGTGGTCTGGTGGATGATGCCATCTTTAGTAACTAGCTTCTTGTCCTTGAAGGCCACCGCAGCTTCTGTAAATTCCCCCAAAGTAAGAGGTTAGTAAGGGAGCGATGCAATCTAGATTTTTCACCACTAGATGATGCCAAATACTCCTATAATACACATATAACCTTCTAATGAATTAAAATAAACTGCTATGGTCCTGATCTACTTAAAATATGCTTCCTGCTTATATACATTAAATTGGACAAGGACAAATGTTCTGACTCAAATGTGTTTTTTTTTTGTGTTTTTTAGAGGAGGATTTACCAGATCCGATGGACGACAGCATTGAGAAGAACAACAAATCAGGTCAAAACCTCATTACAATCTTCTACTAATTTGAACATTTCCAGCTTAATAGGCAGAGTAATGGCTTTGGGAAAACAACATTGTATTTTGCTTTTGTTTAAACCTTTGACCTGTATTTCCCCTCTCAGCTTGGTCGTCAGATTATGCAAACTACTACCAGGGACTGTGGGACTGCCAGGCGGACGAGCCGGACGAGCTGGCCTTCCAGAGAGGAGATCTCATCTACATCATCAGCAAGGTCAGTTATAGTGGAATGAAAAAAGCTGTTAAAGCCCCTTGAACCCTGGTTAAAAATAGTATAAAAAAAAAAAAAATATATGATATCAAAGTTGGGCGTCTCAATACGCTTTTACAAAAATATTTTTTTTTTCTATTAAGATTATAAAACTTAAAAAACTGCTTTTTTACTGTCTGGAATAGACAGTTTGACAGGACTGTGTGGGCGTGGCCGTATCAAACAGTCTCCATGCCAACATTCATTGTTTTTATAGAACATTCGGGCATAGAACTGTCGTAATTCAAATTTAAATGACGATATCTTTGATTTAGATTGATATATATAAACCCTAACTCTTTTCAGATGCTTTACTATCATGCAACTAACTCCCCAAAATCACATAGTTAGAAGAATTGTGTGGATTTGGGTTTACAGAGGCTTTATAAATTTCTCTCAGTACTCTATCGACACACGTTTCCTAGTCAGTTAAAATGGGAATTCACTCTTCTACCGTTCATCTCTTAATGGCCACTGTCTCCTTATTGCACCCTTGGCTCTCAAACACAATTACATTCACAATTATAGCAGTTTAAAATTAGTCAAATGTGATGTAAACCGTATAAAATGTTGTAATTATTTAAGGGTTAAACAACATCAAACCACCGATAATCACTTTGTCCTCATTTACTTTCTGAACATGCTGATATCCCCAACATCTAAATCTACTCCGTTAGTGGAGCAATTGTATCACGAATGCAGCAGTGAAGCACACACACACACACACACACACACACACACACACACACACACACACACACACACACACACACACACACACACACACACACACACACACACACACACACACACACACACACACCATTGTCTTTCCTCGCAGGCCACTAGGGGTGAAGTGCCATTTCGGGCGCTGCGTAATAGCACTGTTGTTCATTATGGAGGCCTCTATCATAGGGGTTAATTGAGTAGGCAGTCATGCGTGGCCCCTTGACATAAACTGCAGGTGAAGCCATTCTGCATACTCTGGCTATTCTCTCCCCCTCTCTCTATCTATTTCCTTGTGTGTTTTATGGCCACTGTGTAGTTACATGCAGACTATCTACCAGTGAAAACGCCACTATGCTGGAAATCAATGGCTTGTAATTTAGGCACTTTTCCACTATGAGGCATTCAGGGACTTGTTTCTGAGGGTCGTTGATATTGGATGGTTTGAAATTGAACAATCATGTTCTGTGTTTAGGGCTAAATTATCTGGAATTATAGTGTATTCAGCTTTGTGTGTGTGTGTGTGTTTGTGTGTTTATGTGTGGTTGTGTGTGTGTGTGTGGGTGGGGGGTGTGTTTGTGTGTGTGTGTGTGTGTGTGTGTGTGTGTGTGTGTGTGTGTGTGTGTGTGTGTGTGTGGGTGGGGGGTGTTTGTGTGTTTGTGTGTGTGTGTGTGTGTGTGTGTGTGTGTGTGTGTGTGTGTGTGTGTGTGTGTGTGTGTGTGTGTGTGTGTGTGTGTGTGTGTGTGTGTGTGTGTGTGTGTGTGTGTGTGTGTGTGTGTGTGTGTGTGTGTGTGTGTGTGTGTGTGTGTGTTAGTAATTATGTGGTAGAGATTGAGAGATGATGTTGTCAACATCGTGATTTCTTGCATATTTAATCAGCAGTGTGTGGGAGCCAGTGAATTTTAATTATTTTGGGCGGTTTTTTTTTTTTTAGTACAAAAACAATAATGCTCTCAAATCGTTTATGGTAAATACAAGAAGTCAAGGTTTGAGATCCAATATTTTTCAGTTTTGATCTGATTCAAATATCTGGGTTTTGGATATTGGCCGATACCGATACTGTCTGATATCATAATAGTTCAAATGTTCAGTGTCTCTGGTTTTACTATTTATAGGCATATGTTTGAGTAGAATGAACATTTTGGTTTTATAATATAAACTACTGACAACATTTCTACCATATTCCAATAATTTTTTTTGTCATTAAGAGCATTTTCAATAGGTTATGTAGAGATGAAGATTTAAGAAAAATCCAGACTGGTCTCTTAATTTTTACCGGAGCTGTATGTAAGGGCTTTCGTAACACACCAATTCTTATTTAAAGAGCAAATGAATATACAACAATGCAAATAGGTTTAACATTGAAATGTATTCAAACCCAATTGGAACTACAGTAGATATATTTGAAGCTTTTTAATGAATAAATTATTTTTGAATGCGTGATGTGATGTATGACAAAGCTATGGTCTTTAAATGTAATTTACAGACAAAAAATGTACTATGGGATTTGAATGAGTGGCATCATTCCTATTCGATGAGATTTCAGCCATATCAGACCCAATATCAAAATTGTCTCAAATCCATCCCATCCCTAGTTTTTTTTATCCAGATAGATAAACAGTATCAAAGAGCCTTTTTGTTTATACAAGAGCAGATATGGCACAGGTGAAAAATGCTTTTTCTTCACTCGAGATAGACTTTTAATTGAGCTTCAGATGGCAGTGTCAGATTAATGAGATGCCAGCCTCTCCTCTCCTCTCCTCTCCTCTCCTCTCCTCTCCTCTCCTCTCCTCTCCTCTCCTCTCCTCTCCTCTCCTCTCCTCTCCTCTCCTCTCCTCTCCTCTCCTCTCCTCTCCTCTCCTCTCCTCTCCTCTCCTCTCTTATGTCTGTGTGAGCGCCTTCCTTGATGGCGGAGAAAATGTCAAAACAGCCATGTCCATTTTTCACGCGCGACGGATGACAAAGGCGTGGCGTACTTGAGGAAACAAAGGACCTACTGGCTCCGTGCTACAGCCTCAGCCCTTTCTCGGCATATCAACTTTCCCGCATGTATGGATCGTATTACTGCCTTCTCTGAAAACTTTTAAAGGAAAAACTTAGTCCAGGGTTTGGAAGCCAACGTTTTTTAGGTTTGGAGTATATATCTCACCATCTTAATAATGACACAGATTACTCTTGTTTTGTCAAAGCGAACGCTAAAGTCATAATACTGTAGTAGTGACGGACTACAAGGAAGTATCTTAACTATCCTGACCAACACACACACACACACACACACACACACACACACACACACACACACACAAACTATCCTGCTAGCTAATGGATCCAAAGAGAGCGCCTGGTTGTAAATTATTTAAAAAAGGGGCCGATCTCCGGGACAGCTTCCGAATGTTTTGGTTATGTGGGGATGACACTGCTCCGCCCGCGTGTGTCCCCTGTACTAAAAAGCATGGCATTCCCCTCTCATGAATAGCGTTATTTAGATTATGGCCTTTAATCGCCTATTTATTTTAACGAGCCCCTCGAGGGAGTAAGAGGGCTTTCCCCCTGCGTCTCTATACCAGTTTTTTTTACCGGGGATTCCTTGAGAACCCTGACCTCGATGAGTGAAATACGGACCCTTGGCTAGAACTCAAGTCTGTCGCTTAAACTGTTGGGGGGGGGGGGACGCAGACACATGAAATGGCCGTAATAAAACCAGGGCCCATAAATTCTGTGTGAGGGTGTGGGAGGCCTGTGAGGTTGTCTCCGTGCTGTTATGTCAACACTGACCATAATTACAAGGTAATAAGGACACGCTCTAAGTGCTAAATCAATGGCGCTAACAAACTGTTATTTTTAAAGCTGGGATGTGATTGACTGCTGCAGTGCGGAATGGGATAGCCACAGGCGCGGTATCATATGGCTGTGAACTGAGCAGAACATGCCGATTGTATAAAAGGCCCTCATCCATCATTATTGATCTCTCACTTACAGTAAAGTGGGGGCATTTTTACTGTATTTGTGTTATTCCCTCCCCCCCTCTCCTTGTGCGTGTGTTTGTGTCACTGTTTTTGTGTGTGTATCTGTCTTTCAATGTGTGTGTGAGTGTCTTTCAGTGTGTGAGTGTGTGTGTGTGTCTTTCAGTGTGTGCGTGTGTCTTTCAGTGTATGTGTGTGTATTTCAGTGTGTGTGTGTGTGTGTGTGTGTGTGCGTGTGTGTGTATCAGTGTGTGCGTGTGTGTGTTTCAGTGTGTGTGTGTGTGTGTGTGTGTGTCTTTCAGTGTGTGTTTCAGTGTGTGTGTGTGTGTGTGTGTGTGTTTCAGTGTGTGTTTGTTTGTGTGTGTGTGTGTGTGTGTAAGCATATCTTGTGTATCACTGACAAAGTAAATAAATTAGGAACCTCACAACTCATACGAATCCCATTAGTTCAAGAGAATTAATCTCGCAGCCGGTTTCAGCGATGCCTAACTGGAGCGCGCTGATACATGAGCTATAAACACACCGGCAAATTCATCTCGTCTGAGTTTTTTTTTTTTTTTTTTTTTTTGCTCTGGAATTTCATTTCTGAGAGCTTGCGATTTTCTAATGCGCATTATGGCTTTTATACACAACGTTTCAGTGTGCGATGACAAATACTGGCGTGGTAAAATACTAGTTTTTTTGTTGCATATCACCAGTGTACCCTTGAGGTCTTAAAAGTATTACAAATGTATTTATAATAATCTCAATATAAAGCCTTTAATGTATTGAATTTCACTGACATAGTATTGAACTTCCTTTACAAAGACCTTACATTTTTATATTGTCCTGTTTAATACTTGGAGAGGGGTCGTTATGTGACAAATAAGCATCTTTTTGATTTTGTTATTAGGAGTATACACACACTTCACAAAACTGTTATTACATTATATCAGTGTGAGTATATTAATATGAGTTTATGATATATGTTCTGTATTGGAAGTACCTTTTAAATGCAACAGAATTTCCATTACATCCTTCCTACTTTTGCCAGCCTTGACGTTGCCATTCAATTTTATTTTAAGTGGCATTAAAAAGGTATTTAAAAGTCTTATATTTAACTTGGACATCCCTGGGGGTATCCTGATATTTTCTTCTACTCAATTTAAGTTGTTTGAGATGTCCCACACCTATTTCCACTGCATCATTGGCTGAAAATAGGACCCATAGTCTACTACAGTATCAGATGAATTTATCGCAGTGTGAGTTAAAGGGGATTGTTTCAACTTCCCCCCCGACGCGTGTAGAGCTTGTGTACTTTGTCAGCCATGTCCCTTCCACTAAACCATAAGGTTGTCCGGCATTCTTTGCCTTTTTAATTTATGAATCCAGAATCAAAAGACATTGTGGCGGGCGCTACAGGTCAGCTGTCACATTCCGGTATTCCCACAGGCACTCACGGAGAGAGTGAGTGGGAAGAGATTTATGAAACACGAGCCCCGATTCCAGGGTCCTTAAAACTCTGGCAAGCTGCTGCTGCTGCTGCTGCCACCCCTAACTCTTTCTCTTTCTCTCTCTCTCTCTCTCTCTCTCTCTCTGTTTCTGTTTCTCTCTCTCTCTCTCTCTCTCTCTCTATTCGTGGACCAATCAAAACACAGAGATTAGGAGTAGGCTTACCCAATCAGGCGCGTCCCCCATAGCAAAAAACGTCATATCAAATTTGGCCAAAGAGATGTTTCAGTGGCAGTTACTTGTTAGACTATGACAACATGGACACCAGTGACACCTTGTGGACGTTTTGAGAATGATATTTATTTTTATTTTTTAAATTGAATGACTTATACAAACACCAACATCACATTAACAGCCTTATAGATGTAGCTGCTGTGGTTTATACTCTTGGATAAATACAAGTTATGATTTGAAAATTGAAGGAAAGAGATCTTAAGGTAATTTTGTGTTTCAGTTGAGACACTGCAGGTGAATAGGGTCAAAATATTAAACTAAAAGATATCATCATGAAACTTTGCCAGTTGATTACTGACATAAAAACAATTATTTTTTGTGTTGCAATTTTGTCCAAATGTCTGAATAAATGTATATATTTATTTATGAATAAAATGTGGCTCTTTAAAAACTAAAAATCTAGATAAAGCCAGAATTTAAATCTTGATTCATAAGATGTACATATTAAAGTCTAAAGTTTTTACTGAACAGATTTTGGATACAGCTTTTATTTTATTTTATACATCAAACTATAGTATGTTAAGATCTTTAAAGATGCATTTTTTGGCAATGTTTTAAGAACAAAACGTATCGGACAATCAATTCACAACTAATGAAAAAATCCTTTTGTCATAACCTTCAGAACATAGCCCGATTGAATAATGAAAGTTTAGTTGATTTCAGTGCTTCAGCAGTTAACATTTTTAGTATTGGAAAAAACTAATGTCGAGATAATTGTTAAAGGTGGTTCTATAGGAGAAATATACAGGCTCAAACAGATAAGGTTTAGTCAGATAAAAAAACACCTTAATGTACATTTTGGACCTTTTTATTCATCCTGGTATGAATGAAGACATGTTAAGAAGCAAAATAGCCAAAAATTGCAAATTGAAAATGAATCTGATGCTTTTGCCTGCAGTGTCTCTCTATTTAAATGTCCACTTATTTTATTCCATCCAGGCCTTTACCTGTAATAGTATTTTCTGTAGCGCCCTAACACTAACAAATACACACCTAAATAAAGACTTTCAACTTTTTTATTTTATATTAGTATGAAAGAACACATGTTATGGAAGCAAAATAGACAAACAAATAAAAAAAAAAAATCATCTCTTGATTTAAATGTCAATTATTGTATTTTATCCAGGCCTATACCTGTACTAGTCTTTATTTGGGGCCCTAACCTACTATCTATCCATAGCCCTAACACTAACCGACCTTTTCTCTGTTTAACAAGCGGCTGTGGCCCGATGCCCCTGCAGGTCAACTCAATTCAATACGGCTCAAAGCAAAAAGGAAAAGTATGAAAACAATCAGATGGGAAAAGTCAAGCAAGACACACAAAGAGAGTGGATCTCTTTTATTCTTTTGTGTGTGTGAACCCCTATCACCCCCCCGCCTCCCCTAAACCCTTTCTCCTTTTCTCTGTTACACACACACACACACACACACACACACACACACACACACACACACACACACACACACACACACACACACACACACACACACACACACACACACAGCCATTTAAAGACCCCCGATTGCTATTGTGGCCATAGACACCAAGACGCTATAGACAAGGCAGGCAGGCAAAGAGGCAAAGACATCCTATTTACCACCCGAAAGTAGCAGGGGGCTAGTCTGGGGTTTGGGGGTCACGCAGAAGGCAGCGGTCATCCTCCGGTCAAATACAGTAGGTCATTATTCAGCCGCCCAAAGCCGATAGCAACCCCACCCCCCAATCCATTCCACTTAATTATTATGAATGAGGGGCGGGCGTAAACAGCCATCGTTACAGACACTCAGTGGCATACACAAATCTACTTTGAATTGCTATTAAGTTAAGGAGCTATCTGTTAAATCCCTGGCGTGCATTAGAAAGAGGAGTGGGTTGGATAGGTTTTTTTTTTCTTTCTTTTTTTCTTTTTTTTATTAAATCTAACGCAGTCAGTCAGTCGTTCCCTCCCTGAGATATTTTTTTCAAACGTTCTCATGCTCTGTCATGTTTTCCAATTTGAAGCCAATTCGCTGATTTAATTAAAAGCCCACTTGGAAAGGAAAGAATGGACACTAAGTAGCCATTGAGATCTCATCTCCGTTAGGTTGTGGAGAAATATCGTTCTCCATATTTTTCCAGAAGGATTTCGATAAGATTTTTTTTTCTTTTTTTTTAGGCACATAATCTACATTGCCTCCTTTTTAAATGACTTAAAGGACTTTCCCCACACGTATTATCAGGTCATTTAGTGTAGAGTGAAGAAAGCTTAGGGGTTAAAGAATCTCACAGGGCTTGTGTGTGGTGTAGGCGTCCATGTTTCTTTGTTAGAATGACCAGTGTTTTGGGAGAAGTGCAGAGAGAATTTCAGTGCATCTGATGAGTCTATGTAGAAAAGCAGAAGGTTTCTTAGTACATCTGTAAATTAAACAGGTGGAATGCATTATAATACAGATTAAAAGGCCAAAGTTTTTGTAGATTTATATAAATATTTTTGTCTTTGTTTCCGTTTATGTTAAAATCTGATATGTCCAAACCCGTGATACTTTAAACTACAGCTTTTATAGCATAACTTTGCATTTGTTTCTTTGTACATCTATCTGGCTTTTTAGAGCAATAATTTTTATAATTTGTAACTTTTTATTGGCTGATTTTTATCGTTTCTTTATTTTCATTTGTAATTTGGATGACTTAAGATGAATCCGTTGTTTGTTTTATACTGACGTTGTTAAACGAGGTGAATTTAAAAGGGTAGAGTAAGTTAAAAAGGGGAAAAGAAAAATTAAAGTGAATTCTCACACACATACTTGCAAAAATTATAAATGAATAGCAACCTTAACATATTAGATGTTTCGGTTTGCCTGGTGAAGATAGGTCTAGTACCTTTATGTTGTTATGTATTAAACCTTTTTTTGCAAGTAAGACAATTTGCAGGACTTAGCTTTTTTCAGTCTATGTAAAAGAAGAAAACAACGTAAGAAAGAAATTATAATCGAGAGTGTGCTATAGCGGAAAGGGCTCCTACACACAGGAGATGGAAAGGGAGGAACAGGGAGGAGAGGAAAGGAAAGGAGAGAAAAGCAGGGAGGGAGTGGAGAGTGAGAGAGAGAGAGAGAGTGAGAGAGAGGGGGGAGAGAGGGAAAGAGAGAGGGATAGAGACACACACACATACACACAAACACAGAGTAACACCCAGGCGGCGGGTTCAGCGGCAGGGCAATGAGAGACTTCCTGCGCTCCATCACGCCCAAGGCCTGCCTCAGTCAGCTGGTGGCCGCGCAAAGATGCCTCATGTGTCAGGCTTATTAGCACTCCCCCTAGTTTGTATGCATTTGGGATCCTCTGTGTGTGTGTGTGTGTGTGTGTGTGTGTGTGTGTGTGTGTGTGTGTGTGTGGTGTGCGCGTGTGTGTGAGTCTCTTGAGTGTTTGTATGTAAATGTGAGTGTGTCTTTAACTGGATCGCGTGAGTGTTTGTGTTTCTGTGTGTGTCTTGCTAAATCGTGTATATGTGTGAGTGTGTTTTTTGTTGTTGGTTGGTGCTGTATCGTGTGTGTGTGTGTGTGTGTGTGTGTGTGTGTGTGTGTGTGTGTGTGTGTGTGTGTGTGTGTGTGTGTGTGTGTGAGAGTGTGTGTTTTCCTGGATTCTGTGTGTGTGTGTTTTGCTTTATTATGTGTGTTTGGGATGAAAAGGAGATAAGAAAAAGGAGACAACACAGTCAGAACATGGACAGAATTCTTTGTCGAAAAAAAAACGTTTTTTTTACGCCGTATTTTGTTTAGTTTGATGACGATAATGCCACCGCATCTCCCGTTGTCTTTCAAACAAAAACGTTTCCAACCCCAACAGCCCTCATCTGGTGCTGTCTCACCTTCTCTGTTCTGTTAGCTTCAGGCTCGGCTGGCTGGCTGTCAATCCGTCCTGTGTGTCGGGGTGTGTGAGCGATGTGCCTCTCAGAATGCCACCATTAGCCAGCCCCCTGAGTGGTAAATAAACGATCGTGCCGGTACACTGCAGCAGGTGTTGTCAAGGCAACCTCTCTCTCTCTCTCTCTCTCTCTCTCTCTCTCTCACACACACACACACACACACACATACACACACACACACACACATACACACACACACACTCTCTCTGTGGAGGAGTCAACGGGAGGTCAACGAGTCACCACGCAGCAGCCGCCACGACACGGCGCTGTTTTGTTCCCCAGATACACTATAAACACACACACACACACACAATCATGACAAATACACACAGTACCACACACACATTCACACTCACACACACACACACACAGACACAGTCACACAGTACACACACACACTCGCACGTATGCACATACATACACACACAGTAAAACACACTCTCACACACATACACACACACACACACACACACACACACACACACACACACACACACACACACACACACACACAGAGTCGATTTGATCTGTGTCCAGGATGCAGCAGAACACACAGTCACCTCTCACACTGTGTCCTGGGACCTTTTTAATGAGACCAGCCCAGACAGTTCCAGGTGCTCAGACACATAGGGACACTTCTTTTCTCATCTCACTCTAGTTCAGTGCTTCTTAGGCCTATGTTCCCCCTCTGAAACTGGTATTAAACAAATGGTATGTAATCAAAGGGGCCCACTTTAGCTAGCAACATATCCGTTTACAAAGCCTAGGCTGTGTGTAAAAACTGGATTTTTTTCACTGCGCACACAACACAGTACAGACAGGTAGCTGATTGTGAGGAGATATTCACTGATTTTGACAAAAAGTGATTTCGACAACAAGCGTTCTCAAGAATCGCCATTTTCACCTTTAACTATTACTTGTATGTTTATTTCAGTAATTATGCATTACCCGTATGTTTTGAATGAACTTTTTTTTAAAAATCTCATGTCATGTACCACCTGCAGTTCCCTGTTTGAAAATACTCCCCTAGAGCATCTTCCATTTCAGACGAATACTAAACAACTTGTCCCATCTTTCAACCCACAACCACAATGAGCCGTAAACGTTAACGTCTCCGAGTTTTTAAGATTCAAAAAAACAAATCAACCGTTACTCCAAAAGACACAAAAAGAATATATAAAACAAAACAGACGGAAGGAGGGAAGAGGACATTTAGGAGTTAGCGCGGTTCTTGTCATTTGGGTAATTTACTCTCTCCACGCCTGTTGGAAATGTCCCTATTACACCAGGTGTACTCTGGATGAACCCGCGTTTCAGAGTACAGGGGGAAAGATGGACTCGGCACGCCTGACAGACTCCCACTGCCATTGGCACCCGGCGCGCTCTCGTGATGTAGCAGGCCTATTAAAATGGCGGCGCTGATAATCCAAAATACTTTTTTTTTTTTTTTCGGGTTAGAATTTGAGAGCGAATGCACAGATGTGCCTCGTAGATAAATAAAACTGTTCTGTCAGTATGGTTGGTGGAATAGCAACGCCTGTGACGCCCCCAAGGGAGAGAGATTGTGTTTCGCTCCCTCTCTCCAATGCCTATCCCCCCCTCTACCCCCCGAAAAGTCTGTCTGTAATCAGGAATGGGAACCTCAGCCAGCTATCCGCATCCAGACTGCTCCCTCTACACACTCTTATTGGGAGCATAAAAAGGCCATTTTCGGACTTAACTTTCTCCCCTGGTTATGAGCTCAAACACACACTTGATTTGCCAGTTGGAGTTCGTCAAAGAGCCAAGCACACTTTTGGGGGGGGGGGGCACGGCGGGTGTGTGTGTGGGGGGGGGGGGGGGGCATCTTTCCCCAAGAAGATTTTGAGCGTGAAATACATGTCCTGCATTTTGGGTGAATTTTGATGTGCAAATTTGGGCCTTTTCTGTATTAAAGGTGGAACCAGCGAGTCTGGAGTTTGCTTGTTGTCCAAATCACTTTTTTGTCAAAATCATTGACTATCTCCTCATGATTCGCAACCCGTCCATACTGTGTTTGCACTTTGTTAATACACAGCTTAGGCTCTGTAAACTGGCTCATGACCCAGCACCAGTGTTAACTAACATGACATTTTATATTGGTAAGAAGGATATGAAAATGTTTCGACCCCCATAACTGTGGGGTGAAAAATGTACCTCTTCTTAATATTGAGGGGACATATACCAATATCAACCTTTGCTCACACGGACTCTTTTGCTTATTGTGCGAACCTGTTTGTGCTGCTAGAACGCTCTAGTCTTGTGGTCTACACACACACACACACACACACACACACACACACACACACACACACACACACACACACACACACACACACATGGATGTTAAGAGATCCATCCGTTAGTTCTGTCCAAACCGCTCGTTAGCTTGAGGCCTCATTTCTCTGGCTTCACCCAGGTGTCAGGGCCGGATGATCGGATGAACCTTCCACCACACACCATCCGTCAGGGTGTGTGTGTGTGTGTGTGTGTGTGTGGGAGAGTGTGTGTGTGTGTGTCTTTACAACTAGAACCTGTTAAAACGTGAAGAAAAGAACACCACAATTTTGTGCATGATAAGATAATCATTAAGACAAGACAAAGAATCTGGTTTCTCCGACAAATTCTTTTAACATTATTTGTGGACATATCCTTTGTTTACAAACCTGTTCACAGAGCCTAGGCTGTTTATTAACACCACCATATCTATTTGAACGCACACATAGTTCTTTAATGCTTGTCCTCCCGTCTTTTCTGTGATGTTGTAAAGGGAGTTGCCGCAATGCAAAACAAAATTCAAACTTGCTCTGACTATGGTGTGCGTCTGCTTTCATGTGCTTGCACGTCCGTAGTGTGTGCTTGAGAGTAAGTGAGCGTTTCATCTTCTCCTCAATGCCGAGACAAAGTGTTCACACAGCCATTCTCAATCTGCTAGACAACAGAGCAGAGATGAGTGACCATGCTTTCAGTGGTGTGTGTGTGTGTGTGTGTGTGTGTGTGTGTGTGTGTGTGTGTGTGTGTGTGTGTGTGTGTGTGTGTGTGTGTGTGTGACAGCAGGCTGTTGGTTCCTTAACGCCCTTCTGCTGGGCTCTGGCCAAATATTGATCCACTACAGTTCATCTAGTTAGGGCCCAACTGCTTGTGTGTGTGTGTGTGTGTGTGTGTGTGTGTGTGTGTGTGTGTGTGTGTGTTGTGTGTGTGTGTGTGTGTGGGTGTGGTGGGGGGGGGGGGGGGGGGGGTGTGTGTGTGTGTGTGTGTGTGTGTGTGTGTGTATGCTCCGATGTGGTTGTTAATTTGACACACGATCCTAAAAGTGAAACACTTGTGAACATATGTAAAAATGGTTGAAAGATTTTCTCATGTAAGTTAGTAAGAGAGCTGAAATTCACTTTTTCACACCTTGAAAAAAGCGACGAAAAATGTCTTGTAAAATGCATGTTTAAAATTCCTCATGCGGGCCCTAATATTTTTAATGTCTCGACAACTCAACCAAATAACTGGTTGTGTATAAATTGCATCTTAAGTGGATTTTAATACATTTGAATGTAACATTAAATCTCACATTACAATTATTTTTTCATACTTCCCAAAGGCAAAACACAAATGTAAAATGTAAACAAAATAAAAACAATGAACAATAATCAAACCTTTTTATTAAACCTTCCTTCTAAAAGAGGCCCATTTATTTTTCTAAAGTTTTGCCTCAAATGCATATCAGTGTGTATACATTGAATTAAATGTCTTCTTGTGGGATACTTTCCTGTTATTTGGCCCATTAATCACAGTCATTGTGCTTCTTTACAATTTAAAAATATATTTTTTTAATTAAATACCTTGATTTTATTTGTATTTAATGAATAGCATTATATATTTGTTCTGTCTATAAAGTCAGTCTGATCCTGTTTCGTTCCCTTTTTAATCAAATTACAAATTTGTATTATTATTCCAGGAAAAAACACATGTTCAGCTGTTATAGCTTCTAAGCCGTTTCAATTTAAATACGCAGTATCTCAATAGTCTTCCTTACAGTTTTTACCCCTGTTTTGTAAAGAAAAACCCCTCGAAGTTAATGCTCCCTTAATGTCGTCTTGAATATCGTTCGTGGCTATTTTGCACGTGTGCTCTCTTTTCTCCTGTATTTCCTTTGCTGAAGTTCATACGTTACAAAAACATCTTTAACTTTATTATTTCTAGTAGCCACTGCGAGGGACTGTGGCCACATATAACTGCAGCTCAAATCATTGAAATGGTTCTAATGTTAATAACAAAAGGCACACTGTAGTGCACTCAAATACAATTTAAAAAACGCAAGATCGGTGCTTCATCCTGCTTCGTTTACTCGTCCACTCTCCCCTCGTGAGACTTAATGAAGTTGTTTATATTCAAAATGTGTTCATATTTTTTTCTTTTTTTTTAGGAGTACAACATTCACGGTTGGTGGGTCGCTGAGCTGAACGGGACCGTAGGGATTGTCCCAAAAGACTTCTTGCACCCTGCCTACATCCTGTGAGCTGAAAACAGGTACCGAGAAGGATAGGCAAGCATACTTCCCTACTATTTAGCGTGCAAGAAAAAGATTTAGGATGTCCCAATACATGCAAGTTAATTGTAGTATGCTGAAAATACATAAATGCCCCCCTAACTCCTTTAGCATTTTGGAGTATTTGTCTTTATTCTTGACATTTCTCGACATGATGAAAAAAAAATCTTCCTTATCTGATTTTTTTTTCCTCCTGTGGCCCTAAAACTCTTCAGTACTTTAGTATGTAGTGTAGTAAAAAGAAAGAGTATGTGATTTGGAACGCAGGGATACTCTCTCTTATCATCAACATTATGGCACCATTACCGCGGCCCTAATACACAGAAACGGTCCCCTAGGTGCCCACTAAGATATCCATTGAGCTAGATTCCAGTCGTTGACCTGTCGTTTATGGCATCTGCTGGCTGGAAGAAGTACTGCATAACAGCAATCTTGATGCCGCAATGGGCAATATGAGGATATAAATGTGGGCAACAAAAGCATGATTACTGCGTCCGTTGTCCTATTTAAGAAAATTATTTTCCTCTAATACTGTAAGATAGGCAAGGTCTTAAAATGGAGGCTGAATAATTTATGCATGTTTCTCTGATAATGTTTTTTGTTTTGTTTTCTTGCAGATACACCAGGCCGTGCATTTTAAAAACAGATCGGTCAGATAATGCTTTGGAATTAGAAAATTATTATTCTGTAAATTAATTCATGTAAATTTAATGCTACAGTAGTACTTATTCATGTACACTATAAACCATTTGTAAAAGTCTCTTTAGTATTTTATATCATCAAAATAAATACATCAAATATTAAATCTTTTTAATTCTTCATAGGCTAAACTATTATTTAATTTCAATACAATAACAAAAAAATATTATTGATAAACAATTATTAATGTGGACTGATGCATTTATCAACTTATGTCTTGAAATTATTAGAAATATATAGATCTGTCTCTTTTCTTTTATGTGATAAACATTTAAAAATGTCAAGATGTACAATATGTAAAGTATTTAAAACTACATTCCATCTGGAAGATAAACCCAAAATGATGAAAAAGGGATTTCATACATGGTCTGATTTTGATCAAACTCATTGTGTATCATTTTAAGCCACTAGGTGGCAGGATTACTTTATACCTACTGTGTGTGTGTGTATGTTCCTAACATCAATAATATAAATCTTCAAAAATAAAAATATTACAGTCACAATAAAAAAGAAAAAAATATTTATTTGAAATAAAATTACATTGTATTTACATGTAAAACATCACTCAGGTTATCATCGCCCCTTTGAAAAGCAGAGGTCTCATTTGAATATGTGGAATCTGCATTATTTAAAAATAAAATTAAAATTAAAAGCAACTCAACTTTGCAAAATATAACTAGTCATTTACACTGCAGAAAGAAAGCAAAACCCAACGCTCTACAATCCACCTACTGGATCCCAATATCTGTGACACGGGATGTCTGGGTCCCTTTGATAAAAAAAAAACAAAATGAAAGAGAACAAACAGCGGCAGTAGTGTGTGAAAACAATGTTGAGGTCAAAATGCTCTCACTCTCTCACACACACACACAGGATGTATGGTTGTTCTGTGCTCACAGATCTTAAAGTATGTGTTTTAAATGTAAGCTGAAAAAAACTATTCACCCAACTATTCAGTACAACTGTTGGTTAGAAAACAGCCCGTGTAAAAGTGACGTAGACCCGGAAATTGTGTAATAACAAATAATGAACCTTCTAGAGTGATATAAATACGTTACTGATACAACGCCCATATTGTAAATGATAAAGAATAGCGAAAATAAATCTGTGTATGTCTTCAAATGCTAAAATAAAATTCACAAAACAGAACGTTTTATAAAACCGACAAGAATGCACATTATCATCAAGATCTGTGTGTATTGCACAGGCTTTTCCCAAAGTGAATAATACAGCTCTGGAAAGAAAATTAAGAGACCACTCCAAATGTTCAGTGTCACTCGTTTTACTATTTATAGGCATATATTTGAATAGAATGAACATTTTGGTTTTATAATATAAACTACTGACAACATTTCTACCAAAATTCTAATACATTTTTTGTCAATAAGAGCATTTTCATTAAGTAATGTAGAGATGAAGATTTAAGAAAAATCCAGACTGGTCTCTTTAATTTTTTCCAGAGCTGTATTACTGGTATTCACTGCTTACACTGTTGGATATAAAACATTATTTGCACGTATAGTTGAACCCTTATGTGTTTCTAAACTGGTTAAATGTTGATGTGTTTTTCCTACGTAGAACCCAAAAAAAAACAGCCTAAAACAGTGTGTTAGTGACTTATATCAGCTTTACACTTCAGCTATGGAGCTCACAGTGGGACACAGTAGTCGACTTAAATAATACAGTGATTTTATGGGTTTCACATTAACTAAGGCTGTAAATGAGAGCGGGGAATAGCAGTGGGGGGTTTTAAAGTCTGTCTTACAAACAAAATAGTCAAGATAGCTAAAGTACATGTACGACTACCCTGAAACTGTTTTTTTGTCGCTGTAATTGTTCCGTCTGTCCAAAATAGCTGTGAAGAAATCTCAACCTTAAGGGATATAAGATATAAGTGAATAAGGAATAAAAAAAACATAGTAGTCGAAGTATAACTACTGATAATGGCTATTCAAAAAGTCAGTGTTTTTCCCATTTAAATGATTAAAATTAGTACTAAATATGATGTGACACTATAAAAATGGCTACCTAATTTCTTTAAAGATTTAGAATATTTCAGGAAGGTATATAACAGCAAACAAAAACTTTCATGTGAGTGTGAACATAGTCTTGAAAAAAATGTAAATCCAACATTACATTTTTTTATTTAAATGTATATTTGAGTCATAATTAGTCCGTCAAATGTTTCATTGTTGAAATACATCCCAAAAAAAAATACAATTTTGTTTATTTAATGATTAAATTTTTACTCGTGGGGCGACGGGGGAGGGGGGGAGGGAGAGAGAGAGAGGGGGAGAGAGGGGAGAGCACTTAAGTTTAAAAATGCTCATAAAAAAATAAAAAAACACAAGCCGTAATTAATTAGATTAATTTGCTTTACAGCAATAATAAAAACCTTTACCATTTTAAATCTTGATAATTCAACCTAAGATGCAGGCATTTTTAGTGAACTTGAGCACCATCTGCTGTCCACAACCAGCTATTGTCCATGGCAGTGAAGGAAAAACAGGCATTATTTAGTGTACCTGAGTGCAAATGAGGAACAATTTCAAATTAAAATGTACTTTAAAAAAAAAATTTTTTTATAAAAGTTTTAAACTATATGGTACTCATAAAGGGCATTATGCCTGTTCTTTTAGCAGACAAAACCAGACCATCCACATTATTAAAGCGGTATAAAGTGAGCAGATATTGTTCCTGCTACGTACATTTCAGAACTACACTACTTCAAATCTGTCATGGACTTCTGGACTATGATCGTTTGATGGATGTACTTCTTACTAAAAATGTCTTCAATGTATGCATATTTCTTTTGGTTAGGTATTGTATAGCCAATTTTCTTGGTCAGTCAGTCAGTCAGACAGACAGACACACACACACACAGGGACTAATAAGGGATCATCTTATCCTTTCTTATTGCAAAAGAGCTGGGGCCTTCAGTAGAAATGCAGATGTTTAGCTGTGATACTCATCTATGTGTAACTACTGGATTCCGCTAAGTTTGCTCTCGGCTCATCAGGGCGTACAGCTGACCTCCAAGATGCTAAAGTCGCTGTTTTCAGTCAAATCTGCCGCGGTTACAGCTGTGTTCAGTTCCAAAGAATTATCCAAGTCTGTGATGTATCGAATGTCCTCCTCCTCTTGTGTGGAAATGCCTTCTTTGTCCCCGGGACATCCGTTAATGTGCAGGTCCAAAATGTTTATACTGGATGCCTCTAACTGGTCTGGAGAGGTTTTTACGTAGCCATTCAAGTCCTCTGTCTCATCAGCAAGGCTTTCCTCATCGCTAACTTTAACAATGCTTTCATTGGAAGAGTGCAAAGACTGTCTGTCCTCGTCACCACTTTCATCTTTGGTCCCGATTAAACCCACTTCCCGTTCGACTTGTTCTTGGTTTATTTGTTCAACGACGTCATTGCATTCTTCAACTTCTTCTTCGTGGATTTCTGACTCGGTTGCCGTTTCATTTTTATTTTCCGATTCGTCACATTTTTCACTGTCAATGTCTAGATCTTTTTTTTGCGTGTCAAGGTCTGTAAACTCCTCCGGACTGGCGACATCTTCAACTAAATCCACTTCCTGTTCGACTTGTTCTTGGTTCATTTGTTCAACGATGTCATTGCATTCTTCAACTTCTTCGTGGATTTCTGACTCAACCGGTGTCGCTACTTTACTTTTCGATTCATCACATTTTTTATTGTCTAGATCTTTATCTTGCCCGTCAAAATCCGTAGACTCCTTAGGACTGGCGACATCTTCAACTAAATTCACTTCCTGTTCGACTAGCTCTTGGGCCATTGATTGAATGGTGACATCACAAACTTCTTCTTCGTGTGATTTCTGACCCAACCAGCGTTGTCTCTTCTTTACTCTCCAATTTGTCACTTTTTTCATTGTCCAGCTCTCCCTCTATTTGCTCGGTGAAGTTCTTAAACTCAATCGGACAGCCGATCGCTTCAACCAAATCCTCTGTTCCCTGTTCGACTAGCTCTTGGGTCATTTGTAGAATAGTGACATCATTGGCTTTTTCTTCTTCATGGATTTCTGACTCAACCGGTGTGTCCTCTTTACTTTCTGATTTGTCAAACTTTTCGCTTTCCGATTCTTTTTGCCCTTCGGAGTTCCTTAACTCCTCGGGACGGCCGACATCTTCAACGTGACCCTCACTTTGTCCAATTTGTTCGAGACCGTTAACTTCAGATATTACGTGATTTTCAGCGTGAGCATCATCCCCCAAAACTCCAGTGTCTTTAAAATCTGAAATGTCCACAGAAGTCGCACATGTTTCTGGCTCAACATTTTCCATACTCGCCTCCCCAGAACTTTCCTCCTCATTCTTCTCCTCCATGGCAATTTGATCAACAGTTTGTTCTTCTGTTGCCAATAGATTTTCTAAAACCTGATTTCCAACTTCTTGAGAACCAGTGTCACTGTCCTTAAAATCTAAAATGTCTACTGCAGTCACACCTTTTTCTGGCTCAAAATTGTCTCCGCTTGCCTCCATCAATGTTTCTTCATTGTCCTCTGTATCTAGATAAACAACAGTCTGTTCTTCTGTGTCTAAAGCTAGAAAGCTCTCCTCTTCAAAGCCAGCTCCCATGGGTGAGTGAACCTCCACCGGTGTCTGTATCAAACAGCTGAGACTTCCAGGCTTGTCGTTGGGATTGTCACCCAGGAAAAAGCTTGTCTCTGCTGGGCAACAGACCTCGACGACGGCCTTGACAACCGCCTCTAGATGGTTCTTCTTCTGGTGAACGGTTACTGTAGATTTGTCCTCGTGATTTGACTCAACCGTATCGTCGTCATGGTCCCATTTCTCCTCGGTTACAGGGTCATCGAAGGGTAGAAGTTCCGGGCTGTCGGTTTCTTTAGTTTGAAGGCAAGGCTGGTGAGGCGCCGGGCTGTGGAGTGGGTGAAAAGAAAATAACACTTTAAGTCAAGTTCAATTGAGTTAGGAACTAACTAAAATACAGTGTGTAATATCAGAGTTTTGTGGTGACACTCGATTGCAATGCTACCTAGTCTAGCCCTCCTTTTTACAGAAACTACGGTGGCCTTTAAGGACAAGAAGCTAGGCTGGTGAGGGGCCGGGCTGTGGAGTGGGCAAAAGAAAAAAACATTTTAACTCAAGTTCAACAGAGTTAGGAACTTGAAAAAATACAGTGTGTAATATCAGCGTTTTAAAATATATCTAGTGGTGACATTCTCGATAGCAATGCTTTCTAGTGTACCCCTCTCTTTCGGTGAATTTACAGAAGCTACGGTGGCCTTCAAGGACAAGAAGCTATAGTTACTAAAGATGGCATCAACCACCGCTGCCTCAAGTCTTTCCACAATATCAAGTGATGAAGTGAAGATGTATTTAGTTATTTATTCTATAGTACTTCTTCTTGGTTTTCCAACATCTCCAACAAGTTTGAAGGTTGGGGAAATACACTTTCACATCGTCATATCCGAATCTAAATATAAAGCTAGAGTGCGGTCTGCAAAGAGCAAATTGTTTCACGTCAGTTTTAAGGAAGTTTACCAACCGCAACTTGTGGTTTCATTAGGGGATTTTTTCAGTGGCAGCGGGCAGTTGTAGGTGAATTTTGTTTCAAAACGGTTTCCTCCGGTTTCCAGTCATTTTGCTAAACAAAGCTGTTGGCTTGAGCTCATATTTACTGCACAGATACAAGACTGATATCAAACTTGTGTCCAACTCTTGATAAGAAAGCGAATAGGCGTCCAACCATTTTTCAATCAAACATGGAGTCAGTGATTCTTTTGAATGCTTGTTGTCAAAATCAGTTAATATCTCCTCATGATCTGCTTCCTGTTTGTACTGTGTGTGCGCTGACAACAAGCATTCCCCAGGATCGCTCACCCCATTCAAACCTTTAGAATACGACTCAGCAGTAGGGCTGATCCAAAGGTAAAAGGTTGTTTCCACATCATCAGTTCAACACATCCATAGTTTAAGTTGCTGGTACCTTTCGTTTTTCTGTTTTTAATCAGTTTTTTTTAATTCAGTAACTTGAACAGCAATAGTTTAAGTCCCTCCTACCTTTCCATTGATTCATATGAGACGGTCAGACTGGGCTCCTTGGCAGACTCTTCCTCCTGCGCCTGAGCGAAGCCCCGGTTGGAGGAGGCGTAGGTGAGGATGGCGTCGGTCACACTGTAGGGCGTGTGGCCCTGAACACAGTCCAGGATGTGACCCACTGGCAGCTGGGTCTGAAGGAAGAGATGCAGCTGGCTGTCCGACAGGCACACTGTCATTTTCACCACTCTGTGAAAAAATAAGAAAATAAGAAAAAAATAAAATAAAATAAAATGTATTATTATTATATTTTAAATATTATTATTATTATTATTATTATTATTATTATTATTATTATTATTATTAAAATATTTAAATGTTTATTTATATTATTGTATTTAAAAACAAAAATAAATAAAATAGTAACAATAAAATAAATAAATAAGAAATTGAGATACAAATGTTATTAAAGTATTTTACTTTTTTTTTTTTAAACCAAACTGTAGGCCATTGTTTTTTGCAGCACATGAAATCGTTTTAAAGATTTTTTTATTTTAACATATATTATTTTTCATTGGCATTTTGTCCACATAACCATTCCACTTAAATTTAATTGTGACTAGACTTCTTCTCTAAATACTATTTTTAATCGCTACTCTCTTCCTTCTACATTTGCGCTAGAATCACGCAGGCACTAAGTAACGTGAAATCGGAAAAGTGTTACTAGCAACAAAAATATAAACAACAAAACACGCTTGGGATAACTATTCAGCTTATTATTTAGACATTGCAGAGCAGTCAATAATCAGACCAAAAATTCCTGTTATCTAGTGTTTGGAGAAAAATTATATCTTAAGCTGTTTCAAACAAGCAGTGTATTTACTGTAGGTAGTACAGCTTAAGAACAAAGACTGACTTGTCCAAGAAGACTTGAAGTCCTTTCCGTCGCCCCTCTAAGAAATCCTCGTTGCTGAAGGAGAAGAAGGATTTGCTTGGAAGTTCTGGGACCGGCCTGATGGGAGGAACACAAGCAAAAAGGTTTCAATTCACATTTTGGTAGATTGACGCACATTTGCTCTGGTAAATATGAACCAGAAGTGCTACGTAGATGCAGGAAAAAGGAAACAACTGTGATATGTGGACAAATATGTGTTGATACATTTTGGGAATAAATTAAGAAACCAATTCAGTGTCTCTGGTTTTATTATGTATAGTATGAGTTCGAGCAAAAATATATTTTTTGTGAATGATCTAATTAACTTTGTAATTTCAATCTTATATATTGTTGTTGGGGGTGTCTTTGTAACATTTTGTCAAGTGGAAAAATAGCGATGTTTAAGTATTATTGTTTGAGTGCACATTCCTTTAATTAATTAATTAAATAAACTTACACCAAGCCAGTGTTCTTCTGCAGCCTCTTCTTGAGCCAGGAGAACTCGCTGTAGCGCCGGCGCACACACGAGGTCTTGGCTGTGAACGCTTTACTGTTGGTCTGGAGAAAAAAAAACAAATATGTGTCACAGTCAACAACACTTGATTATATAGGACCAAAGTATGAGGCAATGAAAAAATCCTGATTTGACGTAATTTTTTTTTATAAAAATCCCATAATTTTTTTTTTTTTTTTTTAAGTATCCACAAAAATACGATCCTACTAACAAAAGTGTTGTGTGTTTGTATATCCAGTTTCTCTAAACCAAAGAGCTCCATAAAAACATATTGGTAAAGCTTCATCACCAAGGACACACTAGTATATTCTGACTCCAGGCCATGTCCACACATACACAAGAAGTATTTTTGTGAATGTTTTTTTTTTCCTCTTTCGTTTGCAGTGATATTCCTGTCCCCACAAGGCTATGGGATATGAAACATCTTTCTCTCTACACGAGAAAGTGATGTCACACCAAAACCACCCACTAAATTATTTAACATTTTTTCCACACATCTTTAGTAGAACGTAGGAACCAATGTGCTTGGGGCTGAGAGCTGCAGACAGTATTGAGAGACGGATCAACACATTCCCTGTGTTCCAAATCACATACTTTTTCTGTATACTATACTACAAACTAAATCATGCAGGTTTGCATACTACAAAATGTAATTGGATGTATTAGGACAACCTGTTTTTTTTGCATACTCCATTTGACATGCATGTATTGGAACATTCTAATTTTTTTCTTGGCATACTAAGTAGTATGGAAGTATGGGTGTTGGAACTCAGGGATTGTTTATTTAGGTCTTTTTATTGACAATTACAAAAACATCACAACTGCAGCCTAATCCTTCAAATTTTAAAACTTTATTAACAATTCCTCTGGTTAATTTCGGTAACTATAATACAGTAACTGCCTCAGTCCAGCTCAACTCACAGTAGAACTAAAGTAAAATCACATGTCATATTGGTTCCAGTAACGACTGACACACAGTCCACTGCTGTTTGCATAAGAAGATTCTTTCTCATGGTTAATAGTCGATTAGTTGGGGAAGTTAACGTCATTAAAACAGAAGTTATTTAGAGGGTAAACATTGCCAACGAATTAACGCACTTCCCCCAATTCAACTACAGCTCTGGAAAAAAAATAAGAGACCAGTCTGGATTTTTCTTAAATCTTCATCTCTACAGAACTCACTGAAAAAGGCTTATAATGACAAAAAATGTATTGGGAATCTGGTAGAAATGTTTTCAGTAGTTTATGGTATTAAACCAAAATGTTCATTCTACTCAAACATATGCCTATAGATAGTAAAACGAGAGACACTGAACATTTGGAGTGGTCTCTTAACTTTTTCCAGGGCTGTATATCCCAGACAAACTAACCCTAACATGAGGTCATTAGAGGTCACATTTCATGAGTCAACAACATTACACCTTCCAGCTGACACAGCATTCCTTACCACAGGCTGTTGCCCCGACAACAACCTCAAACATTCTCTGTCCAAACAAACAAAATGTAAAGAATCCATCTGTGCTTTACAAAGACCGGTTGTTGTTTTAGCAAGATGGGAATAATGGATAGTATATTCAATGGGCATGTGGTTGTCTATTTGTCTCGTCAATCCTCTACATTTGATTTGCTGTTTACTTTTGACGAAATATTAATGAATAAAAAAATATTTTGTGGTAAATAAAAACCTATTTTTCATATTACAGAGAGTTTTATAATGATGAATGAATGTTACAGTGGAGGGATCTCTGTCAACTCTCCCTGAGGTTTCTACATTTTTTTAAATCCAGAAAAAGGGTTTTTTACTGGGAGTTTTTTCTCAGCCGAGCTAAAAGGGTCTAAGGGCAGAGAGTGTCATACTGTATGGAATGTGAAGCCCACTGAGGCAAATGTCTATTTGTGATATTGGGCTATACAAATAAAACTGATTTGATTTGAACAGTGCCTAGCTGAGATGTTCTGTTTTGTATACATCTAAATTTGTCGATTTTAAATGTTGATACTCACATGTAGGAATATTTTATAATCCACGAATGAATTCCACGATCCTTCATTTTGAACGCGGGGATCTTGGACCCGCACGGCAACAAACTCCTAAAGGACATAGACGGACAGTTTAGATTGGTTTGAATAAAGAAACTGGTCTCTCTGTGTCTGTGTGTGTGTGTGTGTATGTGTGTTTGTCTTGTGGTTACATTCTTCAGGCACGCCTCAAGGAAATGAAGTTCCTTAAATTCTTTTAAACGCATCAATGGAGGTTTTTGTTCTTTGGCATTTATAAAGTTGACCTTAAAAATAGTGAGTTGTAAATGTAGAAATATATTATAAAAGGTGCAGTCAGTGATTCTGGAGAACGCATGTTGTCAAAAATCACTTTTAGTCAAAATCAGTGAATATCTACCTGTCAGTACTGTGTATGTGCTAGAAAAAAATAGTGTTAATACACAGCCTAGGCTCTGTAAACTGGTATGTAAACAAAGGGGGCACACATAGAACGGACAGGTAGCGGATCATGAGGAGATATTCACAGATTTTGACAAAAAAAGTGATATTGACAGCAAGCGTTCTCCAGAATCACTGACTCCACCTTTAACGTAGGAAAAAACAAAAACTGATTGGGAGGTTAGTGTTACTTACATCTTCTTCTTGGTTCCCGATCATCCTACCGAGTTCTGCACTGCAAAGAGAGAGAGAAGAAGAAATAATCAATGAAGAGTGTATTCAATAAACATCATCTCGACCCAGAAGCTCAAACTGTGTCTGTGTTGGATGGTGTCGTGTTCTGAGCTGATGAGTCATCACCAGAAGAGGATGCTGGTCAGCGAAAACCCACCGAGTCATTCTCGCAGACAGGAGCATTTCTCTTCAGAGCTGCAAAGACTTCACACACTATCCGTCTAAAAAAAAAATGTTCATACCTTTGCAGCTCTTAAAGTAGTTTGTTGAGTGGCAGGGATAGACACTAATATATATATATATTTTTTTTTTTTTGCTTTAAAAAAAAAAAATGTTTATGCTTTATTGATAGTGTAGAGACAGAGTTGAAATGGGGCAGAGAGAGGAGTGACATGCAGAGAATGACCGCGGGCTGGAATCGAACCCGGGTCTGCTGCTGGCCAAGGCCCATGGGGGGGACGCCTTACCAACTGAGCTAAGGACGCCCCCATAGACACTAATATTTTTAAGCACTGGCCTCACGGGCCACCAAGCTCTCAAGTTAGATGCAGAATCACATGTAAGACTAAACATGTTGTAAAAATGTACTTGTTGATTTATATTAAGATGGAAGAACAGTTATTAAAAACCACTATCTGTGAACACAAGTGTTCTGTATAAATCATGATGATAAATGATTAGTTGCGAGGCATTTAAACATTTAACACAGCTTAAGTCATCTACATTAGAAGGACGTTGAAATTGCACTTACTCACAGTAACTACAAGCTTATGCAACTACAATCTACTTCTGTAACGTGAATCTCTCGGTTATATATATATATATATATATATATATATATATATATATATATATATATATTCTTCTACTATAAATAAAGTATTGATTGTGCAATGGTTTAAAAATAGAGAAGCCAAATGTCACATTGTCAAAACAGCTCAATTCACTTCATGATCCACTTATGTTTACTTGACTTATCCATTCAGCACCAAAGGAAACTGTGGATTGATTTCAGGCAGGAAGAGAAGACACCCAATGCTGATCATAACGGTCTGACACAGAAACACACTTCCGCTACTACGACCATTATCAGCGATTTGTCCATCGCAAAACAGACAAATTATTGAGGCTGTGAAGGTGGGAATGTCCAGACAGTCTTGATTTTAAAAGGTCTAAAGGTCAGAAACAACCAGGATTTAGGATCTAACCTACGGATTTAACAGATTGAGAATGGTGTTATGTGTAATAGAAACTCAGAGTAATACAAATGAAAACAGTAAGAGATACAGAGGTTCTACAGACGACTTTGGTCCAGTGAAAAGTAAGCAGATGCACTCGAAATGTTGAATAATAGGCCTACTTGTTTTTAGATTTTGTATGTCAATATTCTTTTTCAGGTCTTTCAAAATACACAACTAAAAGGCCATTAATAATGGCAATGTGTCACTTTAACGCCTCAACGTGACCATATCGCATCAGGCCATGCTGATTTAAAAAATAAATGCTACCAGTTATTTCGAGTTTTTAAATTGCAACGTCAGATAAAATTAGTTAATCCTCCTACTCTACATTTTTAAGGCCATTTTATGACTTTTAAAAGATTGATTTTGGATATTTTAACACCAATAATGCCTTATGTTTTACATTAATACAACTATTTAAACGCCTTTTATCTGTATGATCTGTAGGAGAGAACAATGAGTACTATTGCAAATCCCTAAACACATCACAGTTGTCGTGGTATCATAAGTATTACAGCCAACAGCTTTTAACAGGCAGTTAGCGGAGCGGGCTAAAATAAAAATACGAACTTATTCTTGTAAACATTATGTCAACAGGAAAACATCAGTTAGCTAAATAGGCTAATCCCAGGTCAAACTACTTACTTTCATGAGGTGAATATGGGCTTCTGTAGTGGTTTATGTCCGTCTTAAGTCGACGTGTGTCCCATAAATCGAAGTTTTTGTTTAATTTAAACACAAAATCCCCAAAAAAACCACAGAGGAGGATTGTTTTTCTGGACAACCTCTTGTCTCCATTTCGCAAGTCACAGGCACCAACCGCCGCTACGTCACACTGAATGTGGAATGCGCGCGCAGCTGCGAGAAAAAAGCGGAAGAGGCGTGGCCCTTCAAATTAAAATTAAAAAATACACAAAAGATAATAATATTAAATGAGAACATGTAAGGATATTTAGGGTATTGATTCTGACCTGTCATGCCAATAACGCTCATTTAAATGGAATCGTTTTTGACAGAGAAACTCTTAGTTCAATGTGCAGTTACACATCAGCTAGTCTCGCGAAGCCAGACCAAACTACAGCAAGTAGGCTAGTCTGCACGTCATCACATGGTGTTTGCTTGGGTTACACAGGTGGCTGAAATGTGTATGGAAACTCCTGACAGTGGTAATATTCCTAGTAGTTCCACATTATGAGCTGTTAAGTCAAAATCACCAATCAATTTTACTGCACGTCATCCCTCTCTCTCTCTCTCTCTCTCTCTCTCTCTCTCTCTCTCTCTCTCTCTCTCTCTCTCTCTCTCTCCATTTAAACTCTATACTGTCAAATATAGCTGGAAAAATGCCCCAAAAAATAATCTTATTGCAAAACAACAACCATATGAATCCAATTTGCATTTCCTTTTGACTGGAATGACATCTCTTATATCACTGTGAAAGATCTATGAACATCTAACTTGGCACTCAAATGCTCCATTGTTAAGACCTTAATATTGCCTTGTGTGAGTTATCTGCAGAATCCAATGGAATAATACAAATGTTCTGGTCAAAAAACGCATTTGTTTTATTACATGTGTACATATTTTTAGTGAATGCTCAATGATTACATCTGTGTATTGTATGGAGAAATAATGAATCAATAAAACTAAATAATAAAGTATTCTGTTTGTTTACTTTACGTATGCAGCATGCAGTAGGAGCTGGTCCACTGATCCATTCCGCTGTTTGGTATCGCTCTGTGGCAGCAGATCTATAGATCAGCCAGGTCAAGGGGCTCATCATGATATGATATAAGTAAAAATACAAAAATATATATTTTTAATGTAAAATACATTATATGCATTACATTTACATTTATTGCTTTTACCGTTTGTGTTCTGTGTTGTGTCTCCTGTATGTTCAGTTAGTCTGTAACTTTGTGTTGCTGCTGATGCCGACCTGAACAGGTTTGATAGCATTTTTAATTACTAAACTTTAATGATGTATATACCCCCCATCATTAAATGCATTTACTCCATGTATCTTATATGATCTAACTAACAATTAAGCACATTGATAACATGTTATGTTTTAGGTCAACTAAAACTCTTAAGTCACAAGCGCAAAGTCATAAAATGATAGAGACAGAACACAACTTGTAGAAAAACCTTTATGTACTTTCCCACACCTTGAGGCTAAGGATGTATCTTTTCCTTCAACAATGGCCCTCTGTAAAACTTTCGTCAGCAGCCCTGACCATAGGTTAGATACAATGTTGCATATAGAGGGACATCAGCAAGATAGCGTAGGCGTCTCCGCATAGTGCAGGTCACACCAGGAAGAAACCAGAAGATTGGATGAGCGAAATGAATGACAAGCTAAATAATCCAATGACATGTATAACTGAACTTGTTTAAATATCAACTGCTGTCCTGAAAACTTCACTTTTTTTGCTGCTCGTTTTTGTCTATCTGACTACTGCATAAGCTGTATCTGCCGACATCACTTTTTCATTAAACTATCCATTGTAACTTTTTATCCACGTCTCCTCCAACATTTTTGCATCCTCTCTTCCTCTTAAGAAACGAACACGTGAATTAATATAGTTTTATTAGGTCTCTCTTGCGAATGAGACCCTGGGTCTCAATGAGATTTTACCTGTATAAATAAAGGTTAATAAAAAAATAAAATAAAATAAAAAAACATAATGTATGCATACAGTGTGTGTACTGCACACAAAGAAAAAATACTCTCCTAAAAAACTATCATATTCCTAATTTTGCAATAAAATGAGTTGCCTACACAAAGACACAAACACATAAATCATCATACATTTTTTTTTGTATTTTTTTGTATTACTAAATTGATATATATAATAAAGCCCACTGAATTGAATCGAAATTAATTGAGTGAATCCACATGTTTTTCATATCCTTATTTTTTTCTCTCCTCTCTCTCGAAAAAAGGGGCGGAAACGACACATCTCACTGTAGTCAAGCTAGTGGCTGTATTTTGATTCCAAATCTGGACTAACAGCGCCGTTACAACATCCTCATTTACTAAAAGGAAAACTGCTGTCTTGCTGTTCTTATTTCGGGCTCGGGTGGACGTTGATTTTTATTTTGTTTTTTAATTGTAATAATCGGTGAGTTAAGATTGTATTTGTTGTCTTCCCTCCGCCTCCCTCCCACCAACGTGTTGTGTCGGCAATTGTGCAGCGGTCTTAACGCTAAAATACCTGTTAACGTGCATATTTTCAATGACAATTATCGCTGCACCTTTAGACATATTTACAGAGACGAGTTTCATAGTATTTCTGAGCTTAAATAGCCATTCAAACGTGAAGACATCTCGCTTGTGTGTTGCATTAGTTGGTTCCGAAAAAGCAACATGGCAGCACATCTAGACCTAGGCTTTGTCGTGAGTGTTTGCTGTCTGTTGTTAGATGAAAAAAAAAATCCCTACTATTTACCGAGAGCATTTTTTAAACCATAATAACGTTAATTTCAAAAGCAGCTTGCCTGGTTCGTGTTATCATATAGGTCTTATTTACATTCTGCTGAACGGCCGCCAGGTGATGCAAGCATCTCGTGCACTGTGCGTGCGTGTAATAATTGGTGTCTTGTTAAAAGGTGATCAGATCCATAATGCATTTGAACAGGGCCATACTTTGCAACAATAAGGAGTTTGCAACGATGTACATGGGTATCTTTAGTTAGCCTAAATGAAAGGAATTGGAAAGTATACATTAATAATCAGTAAATATTTGACACATTCAGATTCAATTCTATCTATCTATCTATCTATCTATCTATCTATCTATCTATCTATCTCTCTATCTATCTATCTATCTATCTCCTCTCTCTCTATCTATTTTCAACTCTTACATGGGCCATGATTACTTTATGTGTAGCCTACACATCTGTACTTTTACACAAACAGTTATTAGAAATCTTCAAGGTGCTAAATATAATTACTGACAGCGTAAACATAACTACAGCTAATACATACATAAAAACATGGGCTATAAAGTAGGAGAACAAGTGAATTTTAAACATAGGCCTAGAAACAATACAGTTAATATTTTAGCAGCATAGTTAATGTGTGTAGGCTATGTACCTTTAGTGCAAATGAGAAGATGCATGAAAGTGAGGTCAGTTCACTTTTGGCTGTAGGAGTTGACAGTTTAAAAAAATGCAGAACTAGAACAAAATGTAACAGTATTAATCGGGTGTAAACTGATACATAGAAAAGCCTGTGTGTTTCCATACCAACCAAGAAGCTACAACACACACACACACACACACACACACACACACACACACACACACACACACACACACACACACACACACACACACACACACACACACACACACCTACTCACTCAAGGCATTCATACAACCGAGGTTCAGTTCATGAGGTTCAAGGATTTTTTGTTAAACCTGGATAATAATGTAACAGCCACCATGAGTCACACGATATCAGTGATAACATTTATTTTTAAAATCCAGATTGATAATAAAAACTGATTTTTAAAAAAATTTCACAAATCTTGCGTGTTAGCCATGTTTGTTTTTATCAATGAGTCCCAATCTCCATTGCTGTTTACTCCATATTGACTGTGTCTTTCTCCCATCATGCAACACTCCTGCTGTTGCCTAGGAACCTGCTGGTAACCTGGTCGACTTGATGAGTATGAGTGTGATTGCTACAGAAACCCCTAACGATGTTCCCCCCACGGTTACCGAAGGTCAAATATAAAATTATTATTATTTTACATAAATGGTATGTGACACTTCTTTGGTGGAGTCAGTGATTCTGGAGAACGCTTGTGGTCAAAATCAGTGAATATCTCCTCACGATCTGCTACCTGTCAGAACTGTGTGCAATGTAGAAAAAAATCCAGTGTTAATACCATTTTATATACCATCTGTGGTTAATACACAGCCTAGGCTCTGCAAAATGGTATGTAAACAAAGGGACGGGTATACGTAAACAAAGGAATCTTAGCAAGCAACATGCACGTTTACAGAGCCTAGGCTGTGTATTACCATCAGCTATTCACTGATATTGACAACAAGCGTTCTAGAAAATCCCTATCCCCACCTTTAAAAGGTAGGGTTTCTTAATGTCTGGTTAAACTATCAGCTTATTCGTCATGTCCCTAACCCCGTCAGAAAGCAAAATAACGCCAGAGGAGAAGAAAGAGAAGAAGAATGATTTTGACAACAAGCATTCTCCAGAGTCCCTATCCCCACCTATTAAAGAAAGGTTATCTTACTGGCCATTTAAACTGTCTACTCATATGTCTTGTCCTTAAACCATCAGAAAGCAAATTAACGTCAGAGGAGAAGAAAGAGAAGAAGCCGGATGAAGCCGCTGCGTTGCCCGAGGAAGAGGAGGAGGAGGAAGAGTACGTGGTGGAGAAGGTTCTGAACAGACGGGTCGTTAAAGGACGAGTCGAGTATCTGCTCAAGTGGAAAGGGTTCTCTAAGTGAGTCTGGGGCCATCACACAGACAGACAGACAGGCAGGCAGACAGACAGACAGACAGACAGACAGACAGACAGACAGACAGACAGACAGACAGACACTCACTCACTCACACACACACACACACACTTATAGATATCATCTTTAAAAACGGTTGATTACTTAAATTAAAACAACGATTATTTCTTGTATTACAATGTTTTTTGCAAAATGTTTGAATAAATGTGCAAATGTGTCAAAATCTATCGTGTATTAGTGTTCAAAGTTTTTACTGAACAGATTTTGATAGCGCCATGTCTAGGGGTGGGAAAAAAGATCGATTTTCCGATAAATATCGATTCTCTCTCGAACGATTCTGAATCGATTCAGAAAAGTTAATAATCGATTTTTTTTAAATAATTTTCTTTTTAATATTTTTATTTATTTATTTATTTTTTTCATACTGATACTTCCTGCGCCATTGCGCATGCACACCACACATGTGCAAGTTGTTTCCAAAGTGGCTTCAAAAGGGCTGAGAGCAGCAAACCCATGACTTGCACAGGCTTTATCTCTGCTGAATTCCAAGCCATACTTTTTGTACAATGTGTTGAAATGACATAGAAAATAGATAATAGAATAGAAATCCTATAGAAACATGATTTACGAGATTAGAAATAAAATAAAACTGAATCGGTTTAGTTTTTACATACTTCCATATTGTGTTGAAAGCTGCATTGATTATTGCACTGTTCATAGAAAGTCATATTTGTGACAAGAAAAGCTTTTCTCTTAATACAATATTAGAGAAGGTAATTCATCTGTTGATTGTCTTTAATGATCATCACAAAAGTAGGAAGTGATTAGCAAACTCTGAGTAGCAAACTCAGATGTGCATATAAATATATTTTTGAAATTCACATGGGTATGACATAAACATTTTTTGCATTGAGATGCATTGAAAATCGATTTTGAATCGAATCGTTGACCTCTGAATCGGAATCGAATCGAATCGTGAGGTGCCAAGAGATTCCCACCCCTAGCCATGTCTCGCCTTAACAGAGTCGAACTTTATTGTTAAATTAAGTACATACATTTTTCTGTCCTTGTGTTTTGCAGTGTCTTGAATTTACAGATTTACTTCTTAAATTAAATGCATAAATACGGTATTCATTTTTTTGTTTGCAGTGAAGACAACACATGGGAGCCGGACGACAACCTGGACTGTCCAGATTTAATCGCAGAATTCCTCCAGAACCAGAAACTGGCTCATGACACGAAGAGGAAGGCGGCCGCAGACGCAGAGGGAGACGAGAGTAAAACCAAGAAGAAAAAAGATGAAGTAAGTCACTAATCCGTCTGTCTGTCTGTCTGTCTGTCTGTCTGTCTGTCTGTCTGTCTATCTATCTATCTATCTATCTATCTATCTATCTATCCCTCTATCCAAAGGGGCTTTATTGGCATGGAAAACAAAAGTGCCAAAGCAAATATGCCATTCAAAACTAACTAAGCTAAAATAATTAAATTCTAATTAAAAAGAAATCTAGAAATAAAAATACATGAAGCATTTAGTATTATGCAGAGCAACGTTATGTTATAAGATCTTTTAACTTGTTGATTTTTAAATATTGTTTGAACCTAGACAAACGGCATTTAGCTCAGACATGTTGCTATGATCCATTGATTGAATTTATTTCAGACATATCAAAAAAATATACAAAAACAAAATGAAAAGCATGACAATACAATAAACAAAAATTATGTTTAAATTATTTCACAAAAAGAAAAAAGAAAACAAATTACATATATTGATATGACATGCCTGAAAAGGAGTAGGAAGAAGTATAAACTATGCGTTCTATTGAAGTTATATTTTCTTGTTTTGCTCCTCAGACAGAGAAGTTGCGGGGCTTTGCTCGAGGGCTGGAACCAGAGAGGATCATTGGTGCCACTGATTCCACAGGAGAACTCATGTTCCTCATGAAATGGTCAGTGACTGAATAACTGCATCCAATAACGGGGAATTAAAATGTGGAATTATATATTAGATTTTTATTTTTTCATTATGCAAATGTCGAGAATAACGTGAAAATAAAATGTAATGAATAAAGACGACTGGTAAAGACTGCGGTAAATAATAATCTCATAAGCAACATGATGCATCTTTATCTCATAAGCAACATGATGCATCTTTGCTAGAACCTCATTTTGTCATACCTGTGAAGTTTATTCTCAACATTGTTTTTCTTCTTTATTCATGAAATAGATATTTCCGACTTTTTTCTCTGAAAAAAAAAACTTCCTCCAGAATAATGAAAATTGAAAGGCTATTGAATTACAAAAAATTGTTTCTTGAATTATATATATTTTTTTTCGTTGTCTGTGCAGGAAGAACTCAGACGAAGCTGATCTGGTGCCTTCTAAGGAGGCGAACGTAAAGTGTCCGCAGGTCGTGATCTCATTCTACGAGGAGAGACTGACCTGGCATTCATATCCCACCGAGGACGAGAAGAAAGAGGAGAAAAACTAACACGGGGGGAAAGAAAAAACAGATTAGAAAAAGCTAGTTTTGAACTTGATTGTACTTTCGACAGGGGGGAGGGAAGAGGGAGGGAGGTGATGTCATTGGACTCATTCGTATTTTGGCCGTTGTGTCTTTTGATTCAACTTTTATCTCAAAGTGTAAATATGCTTCAGGTTATGCTTGAAAAAGCCCCACTAAAAAATGTACAATGCTGTGTTAATTTGTTATAGTATCATCTTGCTATTGTGTCAGTGAGGTGAAGATTATGTTTTAATTCTGTGGCCATTTTAGCTTTTTTGTTTTAAACTGGTTTCGTTTGTGATTTTTAAGGACAAAAGAAAAAAAAAGAAAAAAGAAGTGTCCTTCTTCTTCTTAGCTGCTTCTTTCTTAGGACTTGTTTGTTGTTTCGGTTCTGAACCTTTTCCAGCGATTCATTTGATCCATCGGTGAAATGTTTTAAGTGTTTTTCATGATCTCGTCTTGCTTGTCGGTTTGAGATTAAACCACTTTTTGTTACTGTGCTGTTTCATGCTGGTGTTATTTTTTTTAAGATATTTTTTGGGCATTTTTATGCTTTATTGATAGTGCAGAGAGACAGAGGTGAAATGGGGCAGAGAGGGGAGTGACATGCAGAGAACGACCGCGGGTGGTTATCGAACCCGGGTCTGCTGCTGGGCCCGGCCCGGGAGGGGGACGCCTTACCAACTGAGCTAAAGGCGCCCCCTGGTGTTATTTTATATATATAGATAGATATACAGTACACCAATTAATTATAACCTAGTAGGGATTCTTTTTTTCAATTAAAAAGGTTGAAACAGTGATTCTGGAGAACGATTGTTGCCCAAATCACTTTTTGTCAAAATCAGTGAATATCTCCTCACTATATCCGCTATCTGTCCATTCTGTGTGTGGCCTGAAAAAGACTGAAAAACAGAGACTAGGCTGTTAACACCAGATTTTTTTTCCAGCGCATACACAATACGGACAACATCTGAAAACTGTAAAAAAATACCCATCAGAATACTTCAGAGCCCAATAGTGAGAAAGCTAGTCTGGTTAACTTAATCCTATCATTAATAAACATATCATCATTCATGACAACTCAAGAGTCACGGGTGAAAATAAAAACACTTTATTAATCAATAAAAACAATTCTTGATTGCCAGCAAATATCTCAAAACAGAGGGAACTAACATCCAAACTCAAAAGCCAGAAGGTGAAACTGTTATGGAGACATTCGACAAACGACGTAAAATCTTGACAAACACAAAAAACATGGAAATATTTACAGAACAAAAACAAGACAAAACTATAAAAAGTGCACTAAGTAGTAGCAGTACTAAATAGTCGGTGTCACGCTGAAGTGAATGTTAACCAGTTTTCATGCCTGAACATCACATTTAAATGAGGACATTTCTCCGTTCAAAACTATTAATTATTATTTTTTTGGACATCATCTTAACGTTGCGACTTCTGTTAAGCCTCTTGTAGATATTCTAGCCTAACCGCTACCTCAGCTGCAACAATTCGAAATATAGATTTTTTTTTTATAGTTTTTTTTTTTATAGTTTGAAAACAAGAAGGGCAAATGTAACATGTAACTGACAAACTGCCATTCAAATAGACAAGTAATAGCACTTCTACTTTTGAGAACGATTAATTCCCAAAACATTTTTAAAGTGAAGATAATGAGCTCCTGAAATAAAGGCATTCAAATCAAAG
Organism: Hyperoplus lanceolatus; assembly: GCA_026929865.2. Taxonomy (NCBI): domain Eukaryota; kingdom Metazoa; phylum Chordata; class Actinopteri; order Uranoscopiformes; family Ammodytidae; genus Hyperoplus; species Hyperoplus lanceolatus. The sequence continues at coordinate 5,495,137 of CM049411.1, forward strand.
TGGCCACAACAACAACACACACCTCCGCCATTTTCATTTCACACATTCCAACAGCTTTTTATGTCATTTTAAACAACTTGGCTCACTTTGTTAGCAACACAGAAACAGAACACAGGACCCATTATATTCAAGCCAACACCTTCAGGCTTTTACAGCAGTTAAAAAATGTACCTCCAGTGGCATTAAATTGGGCAACATTGGCAAATAAGTTAAATTAAAAAAGGGATATCACTTAACGCACTGAGACAACTTAAGCCTGTTTTAAAAGGTGCAGTGTGTAATATCGGATTATTTAGTGGCATCAAGTGGTGAGATTTTAGATTGCAACGCTCCCTTGGTAAACCCTCCCTTTTGAATAATTACAGAAGCTACGGTGGCCTTCAAGGACAAGAAGCTATAGTTACTAAAGATGGCATCATCCACCACCGCCTCAAGTCTTTCCACAATATCAAGTGATGAGGTGAAGATGTATTTAATTATTTATTCTATAGCACTTCTTCTTCTTCTTCTTCTTCATCTTCCAACAGGTGCATTTCCCCAGGACGCCCACTATATATATAAAAAAAACACATAAGGCCATTAAGTTAGTCCATTCTGTGCTACCGTAGAAACACATACACGTGCACCATGGCAACCTCAACTCCTATGTAGATATAAAAAGGATATAAAAGAAAAAAAAACTACTTTATATTTTCAAGGGATTATTCACTTTTTAAAACATATTTATGAATATTATTATATTCCATTTCTACCAAGTCTGTTCTGAAGAAATGCATACAAATTCTACACACTGCACCTTTAAGTTTAACTCTTCAAACAAGATAAAGAAAGAAAACCAGTTATCAATATAACTTTAACCTGTGATTAGCCTGACGTTACTAATCACTCAGTTATGGCCCTTAAACAGTATCCTAACTCCTTCTTCTTACTACAGGCTTTTTGCACATTTCTTTAAATAAACCAAGGTGGTGGTAGTGTAGACTTTGATATAAAGCTGTGTGTGAATTGAACTATAACCTTTTGCTTATACTACAGATTATGAACAGTTAATAAGAAGAGCCTTCCCCCTAGAAACGCTTTTTAGCTCCCGTTATTTTAAAAACCTGCAGCTAAGGAAGGACTTAGCGGACGGGCGACAGACGCGGCAAAATGCATATAGCCAAGCCTTTTAAAAGACAAATTACAGTGCTATGTATAATTTATAAGGAAGTTGATACATTTGAGCAATGCAGTGTGTGCCTCCTTCCTTAACAAAAAAAAATAAAAAATCCATCCTAAATCCAGCTGATCTTTGCAGGACTTTACCTCAAATCCAGGCTAGTTTTTAGCAAGCTAGCCCGGGTGCATTTCAGCCTACTTCGAATCGTTCTCATCTCAACATCCAACACATCCAACCCAATCTCTTTACGGCCTTTTTAATCTAAACTTAGACACAACCGAACAATCTGACTCCGCAAATTGTGTGAATTTGCGATAATAAACAAATCTACGAATCCGATTTTTTTTTCTTTTTTGAGCATTTTAAGGATGTGTTCAATATCGAGTGATGTGTGCACCATGAGAACCTCTAGGTTAGTATATAAGGTGTTAATGGCATTCTTTAAAACAATGGACTTTCCTTTGATTCAACCTTTGGTATCCAAACTCTCACAACCATTGGTGCTGTTCCCCTTGAAACTTAAAAGCGTCGGTGACCTATAATGAAAATCACTCTTTCAAAAATCAAGTTTTCCGGGGTGTGATAGTCCTTCCGTGCATAGCTATTCCATCCATCTTTGTTGACAGTGTTTCATCTTGATACCAGTCCTTCGTTTTTAACCCTACAAATCCTCTTCCGTCCGCAACTGCATTGGTCTTAATGCAAAAGGATCCAGAGCGGCTAAAATCTTCTAATAGCTCATTGTATGTCCCTTTTTTCGAACCTATCTCGTCTCCCCATTTCATTTCAACCATTTTCTTATCGTGTATTCCCCCGCAGTGTAAATAATGAAATATCAGTACTCCAAAACCAAGAGCTACTTCTGCTTCAAAAGATTGTTTTCCCCAGGAGAAATAAAACGTAGGAACAGAATGAAAAGTGGGAGAAACCAACGCAGGGAAGGAAGAGTAGTAGTGGTCGTCACGTCAACAACAACAATGCCATTTTCTCCACTCCTCCACCAGAATCTTCTTTTAAAAAGGGAAAAAAGGACATCTCTCTCTCTCTCTCTGTCCATCTCTCTCTCTCTGTATCTGCAGAAAAATCTTCCTTAATCGACTTTATAGCAAAGTTATAGAATAAACAGCAGTTTGCCCTTCGAACTTCGAACCCCACTTTTTTTTCTCTCTCTCTCTCTCTCTCTCTTTCTTTCACTTCTTTTTGTCCTTTTGTTTTTTCTCTGGCTTGCGGCTGCTCTGCTCTGCGGTGGTCATGGCTCTGGGCATGATGAGCACGCTGCCGTCAGCCCCGTACTGCAGCGAGTATTCGTTGGGAGGAAAGGGCCGGCCCTCCTCGTCCCGTATCTGGGTGAAAACCTCCTGATACAGACTCTGCATCTTCTGCTTCATCTGCCGGATGGAGCGAATGAACTCCATCTTCTCTTTGATCAGTCGGGACTTGTCTCTGCGCAGGTCCTGTACGCCTTGCTCCAGGTTGATGATCGTGTCCAGCTTGCGTTTGCGGCAGTTCTGCGCGGCCATTTTGTTTTTGCCGCGCCGGCGTATGTCGCGGATGAGCGCCAGCTGCGGTTCGCTGAGGTGGTGCTTGGCTAGCAGCTCGTTGAACTCCTCCACGGGCAAGTTTATGATCTTCTCGTTGGAGAAGGGGATTTTCATGGAGCGGGCCCGGCGCTCGTCGCGGCTGGTCGAATGCTTGTCCAGCAAATCCTGGTGAGTCTGAAGCTTGGAGCTGTGTTTGTCGCGGACGCTTTTCTTCACGTTGAAATCGGGCAGGTCGTCCTCGTGCTCGGAGAAGGCGTTGGAAAGCGGGAGGTTGTAGGTGTGATTGTGGCCGATGTTGTCGAGATGCGGAAGGCTGTGGAACTGGGAGGGGTCCTGGTAGCTCATGCGGCAAAGCTTACTGTAGCCGGGCTGATATCCACCGACTGCCCCTTCCTCTGGCTCCACCGTAGCTACCTCTGAATCGGTGCTGTAGCCCACGGCCCCTTCCTCTGAGAAGGTCGCAGAGGTCGAGCTAGAAGACGCAGCAGAAGAGCAGGAGGTCTCGGAGCTGCTCGGAGAGGCCGGGCTGTGGCTAGAATCCAACGAAAGACCCGAATCGGAATCAAGCTCGTCCTCCAGTTGGTTAGCTTGAGCCTGGCTGAAACCCTCCTCCATAGCAAGGTCCAGTAAGCTTATCTCGTCGAGCATGGACTCTTCTAGTAAGGTACTGAATGGGTCCGGTAGAATAGGCGTAGATGTGACGTTATTGTCGTTACTGGTAGTGTTAATGTGTGGCGGCAGAAAAATCCCGGTCAAGTTAGTGGTTCCGAATGTGGAGTTGATGTTGCTGGAGTTGCTGGAAGATGACAGTCTAGGTGGTGTGGTGGTGGGGCGCGGCGTGATGCTCATCGAGTCCAGCTGAGGGTTGAATATTTGGGGGAAGTCTTGGCTGCAGCTGGGCATGGAGGCCTGGTGGAGACTGACGTTCTGGTTGACAGGAGTGGAGCTGCTGTTGTTGGAGTTTAGCTCAAAGTTTACGGAGGTGTTGGAATCATTCGTCCCGCTGGTGGAGTTGATGCTGCTGGAGTCCGTGTCGAGAGAAGTGGTGTTCACCTCCATCGCCTACGAGCAGAAAGGAAGAATGTGTTAGTATAATGTTTGGGGACATTGTCGATATATTTTTCCAATTATAAATCTACAGAAAAGTATAAAGGCCATGGGAGAGGACACAAATGAGGAGGATTTTTATTTTTTTTTTCGAAATAATGTCAAAATGTTGAGAAGAACTTCCAGACAGTGGTAAAGTTAGAGAGATAGGGTTAGAGAGATATTAACAGATTTGAACTTCCAGGATCGATAACTCAGAAGTAAAACATTCATGTAACAGAAACTATGCATCTTTACTGTAGTTATAAGGCAGACAAAAGGCTACACCCTCCTCTCATTTTTGTGGCCCTAATACTTATCTGTAGAAAGCACATTTTACATGAAATATAATTATGAGACAAAATCTGCATTTTTCCATTTTTATATTTAAAACAGTAAATGGGCAATTTATTTTTTAATTGTCAGATATCATCTTGTCCTAGAGTAATACGATACCCTATTTTTTTTATCCTACCTGTACACATTGTGGACAATCAAATACATCTCAAACCAGTTAAAAAGTACTTTTTTTTTTTTTTTTTAAACCTCTATTTATACAGGTAAATCCCATTAAGACCGGAGACTCTTTTGCAAGGGAGACCTGTTTTCCTTTCCCACGTTACCATTCATACACCGATAGCAGGCTAACTATCGACATTCACACGAGGCAAGGTGGGTGAAGTGTCTTGCCCAAGGACACAACAACCATGACACATGGTGGCAGGGCAGGGATCGAACCTCCAACCCTTTGATCATCAGCCGACCCGCTCTACCAACTGAGCCACAGACGCCCCAAACCTACACATTTTAAACAGGTACGTACCTGTAGCTCCATAATGGCCATGATGTCTTGCCACTGCTGCTCCAGGTCTAGAGGCTGCTCTGTCGGGCTCAGCCCCTGGGACGTGGACGCAACCTCTGCACTGGAGACCGTCTCCGTGGTGACAACCGGGGCTGGAAACTACATGAAAAGGTTTGATTTGATTTGATTGAAATTTTCGAACATGTAAAAGAAAACAGAAATGATCAAACAGAAAATATTGATGTTGCACAAAATAGAAAAGCATAATGAGACACATGAATGACAAACACTTGATAATTGCAACAACATGTTCAAAAAGTCAGTTACAAAGAGCAAAAAGTACTAACACATTTACTGTAGTTTTTAAAATCAAGAAATATGTTAATATCTTGCTTTTATTTTACGTGTAACACATGTTAAATACCTCAGATTCCTCTCCAAAAGGGAACGTGGCCTCCAGCAGCCTCAAGCATTCCTGTAGAGACAGTGAAGTCTGTGAGCCGATTCCTGGGAGCTGAGAGACAACACAAACACATTCAAATACAGTCAAAACCAGCTGTTTGGAACACATTCCAAATCAAATCAAATCAGTTTTATTTGTATAGCCCAAAATCACAAATACATTTGTCTCAGTGGGCTTTACATTCCATACAATAAGATATATGATACAATATGACACCCTGCCCTTACACCCTTAGCTCGGCTGAGAAAACCGGGATTAAAAAAAATTGAAGAAATCTCAGGGAGAGTCGACAAAGTAAGGGATCCCTCTCCCAGGACGGACATGCTGCAATACATGTCATAAGTAGAGAAAATCACGAAGGAATTTGATCGTTGACCAGGTGATTACAAGGTAATACTAAAGTAAAGTGTGAATAGTGTGGATGCATAGAATTCCAGTTCTATTGACAGATTTCACATCAGCCCCAAACCAACTATTAAGGGTTTGTTTTCACCAGTTTGCTGCCAATTATTTATATAGTACAATTCAGACACAAGGCCATTCAAAGTGCTTTACCGGGGCACAAAATTCACCAAGATTATACATTTAAAAATTGCTTTTAAGAGATAATAAAAACAAAGAACAACAAATACAGGCAGACAAATTACAAGAAACATTTTATTTCTCGTGCACTGACCGCGGCTAAAGACAGGTTTAAAGCGTCCATTATTCTATGTGTGTCTTGAATTCAATATCTTAAAAAGGTTTTCATGAATTCACTAGTTTCTTAAATTGTTAAAGTCCTGTGTTGTTGATGAATATACAGTGTATTGGCCCAGTTAATTGAGGATGACCTATATGCTGGTTTTGTTTTTTGTATTACATCAATAATCCCAAAAACAACACAGTAGTAGTAGTAGAGTAAGATTATTCATATAGGTGTCTCCCCTCCGTTCGTCCCCATACCTCCAAGTTAACAGACATTTTACCGTCAGAAACAAGTCATTTACACTCTAGTTCAGTCGTGTTGGCACTTTGTTTGGGGAGTTTGCAAAGGGGTTTGAACTGTGGATTACAACCCAAATAGTTAAATAAATAATTATTATTACTGCGCCAAAGTGAGATATTTTGGTCTAATAATACAATATAAAAAAGGAGGATATACGTTTTCTGTGTTTGTTTTATTTTATCGGTTTAGGATCGTTCATTAATACATAATAACTGGATGTGCTACTCGTGTTTGCATCTGTAATGTTACGACTCTGATTACATTTATGCGTCAATGGGGATAACAACTCTTAGCAACTCCTGGTCTATGAGCCGTGAAATAGAATAATTCAATAAATAGAGTTTCAACTTCATTAGATGAGCATGAACACACTGGCTCATTAAGTCGCTAATGCTTAAAGCAGATATCTACGTCAGACAACAGTTGGACTTGCTTGATGTCTGCTCCCTTAACGCTTTCTGAGACACAACTCATTCACTGCTGTGTTTAAAAGGACTGAGTGGGTGTGGCCGAATCAAATGTGGCCATAGCAACAGTCATTGTTTTTAAAGATATTTTTTTGGCATTTTTATGCTTTATTGATAGTGTAGAGACAGAGGTGAAACGGGGCAGAGAGGGGAGTGACATGCAGAGAACGACCGCGGGCTGGAATCGAACCCGGGTCCGCTGCTGGCCGAGGCCCATGGGGGGGACGCCCTACCAACTGAACAGTCATTGCTTTTAATAGAACGTTCGGGCAGAGAACTGCTGTGATTGGTTCAAAATACTTATTATGTGAAACCGAATTTCTGTAAAGTGTATCAAACTTAAATGATAATATATTTGACTTGGATTGATGAATATATACCCAACTCTTTTCAGATGCTTTACTAACTCCCCACATTACATAGTTAGAAGGATTGTGTGGATTTGCATTTCCAGAGGCTTTAAAAAGACCCCACAGATTCTCAGCTCCACGGTTTTCCATTATCTTTTCATGTGCTATAAGGCCGTAAAATGAACCACCTCCCACTGGGGAAAAAGCTCGGAGACACACACACACTGAGACCCATTTTAGTACCAACTCACTACCAACCTGCTCTGGAATACTCTCTCCCGTCTCCCCGTCCACCGGCTGAGCGGCCCCTTGTAGATTCACTCCATTTCTCCAGCTTTCTTCTTGTGTGTCCGCGTCGCCGCCATTTTTGTTTTCATCCGGCCTGGGCTTCTTCTCCTTCCCCTTCTCTGTCTCCCTCTCCTCCTCCTCCGTCTCCTTCGCTCTGTTGCTGTAGTTGAAGACTTCCCGTCCGGCTCCGAGGTCGATGTCCTGTCGCCATAGGATGTCAATCAAATCAATGTCCTGGAAACACATATAGCAACCATTGAAAAATGGCCCTGTGCAAAACAAAAGTCACTTTAATAACCAGGTATTGTGTGTCGGTCCGTAGACATTTCAATGGCTGACTCTAATCGCTAAAGGACATATGAAAGCCAATATATTTAAGGCGATTTATGATAGAAAATATTTACGTATTTATGAGAACAAAGTAGTTTGAAGTAGTTGATTTAGCCCCTGTAAACCCAAATCCACCAAATCCTTGTCACTATGTAATGGGAGTTAGTTAAGTATCTGAAAAGAGTTATAGGCATATCCATCAATCCAAATGAAAGTTTTCGTCATTTAAGTTTGATAAAATTAACAGAACTTCGGTTTAGATGAGGCGGGCTATGCTCTGGTTCTTATGACACGGTAAGTATTTTCAACCAACAATGATTGTTGGCATGTGGACGGTTTGATAACGCCACGCCCGCAAAGTACTGTCAAACGCTCTTTTATAACTAAGTTTTATAATATTTATGAACATTTATTTTCAGGTATTGTTAAAGCTTATTGAGACACCAAGCTTTGATTTCATTTCTAATATTGATTTTTTTTTAAATATTTTAAAAGGCTTTAAATGAAAACCTTAAAAATCAAAACAAAAATGCAACACATAAGCACAAACCAAGAACATGTGAGCTCACGCTATTTGGTCTCTTGTAAAACGGGGATTTTGGCAGGAGAAGGGGGGGGCAGGTCATGTAACTGAAAAATAGTCAGATGATGCAACCATGACATAAACCCTTTGACATGGTGGTTAACATGTGATCAGATAATAAGTATATATGACCATTACTAGCAACTTTCCTTTCAAAGAACTGGAAGAATAAATAACCACTAACAAAAATAAACCATCACATGTACCAATGAAACGATTATGGGTTAAAAGACAACAACAAAAAAACTGCGATATATAAAAAGTAAATGAATAGCAGTAAATATTGTCTTGGGTGCCATTTTAAGAGGGTAAATTTAAGAGGACGACTGTTTGCTGTTTTTCAACATCAACAACACTAAATGTGACCAGAACAACAGTAATGAAATGTGACACTGATAAAAGAATGCTTTTGCCATGAATGCTTTTGCTAATCCTATCGAACTTGGTGTTCATGTTTAAATAGCTTGGAGGACAGAATACTCGTGTGTTTTTGTTGATGAAACTGATACCGACCTTAATTTTAGAATTATTTAGGTTGACTGCGGAGCTAAGTGTACAAAATAATAATAATAATAATAAATCTACATTAGGTAAGACTTCGGGTGATTGTGCATCATGGATTTTATACCTTCTGCTGTACGTCCAGGTTTTTTCCTTAGCAGTAGAAACTACAACTGAAACATTTCGTGGGCACTTCTCGAGCTCCTGCGCCAGTGTCGGGGGGCGACACAAATTTGTAAACACTGCGAGCAACGTTCTCTGCATATTCTCCCCTCTCTACCCCACTTCAACTTTGTCTCTCCACTCTGTCAATAAAGCAAAAAGTGCCGAAAAAAAATCTTGAAATAACCCCCCCCAAAAAAACAAAAAGCCTAGTTAGCAGCATTACCTCTTTGGTGAGGTCGTCATTGCCATCCCTGCTGCCTTGGTTCTCCCGGTCTCCCTCGGAGGCCACGGCGCCCAGACTGCTGTCGGCTGCGAGGGGGTCGAAGGTGGATTCAGTGGCTCCACTCCCTCCTCTCATGGCCGGGGCAGCAGCAGGGTCCGTGTGGTTCCCCTCCTCTAGGCCGGACCCATTGTCCAGCGCCAGGGTTGGGCTGCCGGACGGACTTCCACCGGAGGACACCACGGCCGTCTCAGAGTCGCGGTGCACGAGCCAGGCGTTGAGCTCCGGGCTGGGCACGGAGAGGCGATCAAGCTGCCGCACCTAGTGGATGGTTGAAATAGAAAGTTATTTTAAACATATAAAAGAAAACAGTGTCATACTGACATTGATATACGATATATTACACAGAATAGATTAGCATAAGGAGGTACATACTTTTATTTATTTTTCATTTTATAGGGGTGCGCTCTAACCACTACACCACAAGCGCTCCCCCTTGAATGACAAATACTTGACAAATGAGATAACTACATGCCCGAAAAGTTTTTTTTTTTTTTAAGGTATTTTAACCTCGTCCACTGCAACGAAGACTAAGTCCATATGTTACGCGTTCTACCCACTACCCCACCAGACTAAGTCCATATGTTACGTGTTCTACCCACTACCCCACCAGACTAAGTCCATATGTTACGCGTTCTACCCACTACCCCACCAGACTAAGTCCATATGTTACGTGTTCTACCCACTACCCCACCAGACTAAGTCCATATGTTACGCGTTCTACCCACTACCCCACCAACAGAGCACCCAGAAGTTCACATTTTAAAACACACCTGGTTCAACAGTCGCCGAGTTGTGAAGAATTGGTCGAGGTCCACACTCTTTGGATGGATGCCATAGCCGTCCAGCGTGTTGCGGAGGTTGTGGAACTGTGTCTGCGTGTAGGCCGAGCTGGGGCCCAGAATGATCTCCCTCAGTGGGGGCAGCTGGTTGCTCAGGTAGTGGTCAACGTCCACACGCACCCCAAGGAGACTCAGGAGGATGGTGAACTGAATCAGGCCCTCTGTGAAGTACTTTTTCAGGTAAAGCATTTCTTTACAAAGGAACAAAAGGCGAAAGTAAAAAACATAAACGGACGGGGGACGGGGGCTAACTATTGAACCTTGGATTAAAACGTTGGTAGTTGTTCTGTACTAGAAGGGAGACTAGAGGCAAATAAATAAAAAGTGGGAGAAGATTATGAGGGGTCTTCAGCGGGAGTGTGAATGTTTAAAAGGCATTTAAGATCCAAGATGGCGGGTCCCACTCTGACACAGTCCAGATTCTGCTCAAAGCCTCGTTCTTCATCAGGTGTTCACCCTCCCATTCCTGGCAAAAACAAAAAGTGAAAGAAAATTACATTTTATTTAATCGCTCTGCTGAAAATTAGTCCAACGTTATAATGAAATCAAACTTTATTTATAAAGTGCTATTCATACATAGCGAAGGCAATGCAAAGCACTTCACCAAATAAAAAGACAAAGAAAAATATTAATCCCTCCCACCAACATTATAATCAAATGAAACTTTATTTATATAGAGCTATACATACATAGCAACGGCAACTCGGAATGCATCACCAGATATAAAGACACATGCAGTATCCACCACTACCCTCCAGCCAACCAACAGACAGTGCAACAAATTAAATGAATAAACACTTTATATGCCCCTTGATAAACACAGACTGAATGTCCAACATTATAATCAAATCAAACTGTATTTATATAGCGCAATTCATACATAGTGAAGGCAATGCAAAGCGCTTCACAGAATTAAAAGACAAAGACAACATCTTCCCCCAATCTACAGAAAGAGCAACACATTACTAGAAAGGAAAGGAATTAACACTTTATACAACTTGGACTGAACACGGACTGAATGGTGCAAGATGAAGTAAAAGCATGGATCAGTAAGACAATGGAAAAGGCAGTAAGGACATGCTATAGCTGTCCCAAAATGGATTAAAATAAATGTAAAATGAGTCAAATAAATCATGCCAAGTGTAAAATAGATGCAATAATCAATAAATAAAAGTTAAGAAAATTAAGACTAGTAAAATACAAATAAAAGTATAGCCTATAGCAGGAAATAAAACCAAGACTAATAAATAGGTTATAATATAAGTTAATAAATAACAAAAGTGAATAATATATATTTTTAAACAATGTATTTGAAGAAATAAGTATAATAATTTGTCCCTGATCTTGTATTGTACTTTACCTGACGTTGAATGTGGTGTATGAGAATTGTGGTTGATTGTTCTTATTGTATCATGAGGCTGCCTTCTTGGCCTGGTCATTCTTGAAAAAGAGATTTTAATCTCAATGAAGTTTACCTGGTTAAATAAAGGATATTGATTGATTGATTTAAATAAGTAATACTTTTTTTAATAATAATAATTAAAATAAATAAAGTCACATAAATAGGTAAAAATATCGTGAAAAAAAGTCAAGGAAGATATAATAAAGGTAACTAAATACGATTCAGTTAAAAGCCAGCACAAGCCTAACACACAGACAGACCAAGGGAGACAGACGCACGCACACACCCAAGTCTTTTACGTACCTACATTTGCATTGAGCACATGTTAATGGAAAAGGAAAACGAAAGACAAATCTGGACTTGCTAGCCTTCTGCTGCCTACTACGCCATCCTCGCAACGCGCAATGCCTTTTTTCGATCTTGGGATAGTAGCACAGATGGTATAACAAAAAAAAAACTGATGCTATAGGCTTCACCCCACCCTTGGTAGGACAACTACTTCTCGTGGGGGCTGCTGAAGGTGAATGGGGCTGGCTGGCTGGCTGGCTGGGCAGCATCAACGTACGACACCTCCCTCCTCTTCGCCCTTCTGACGTTAGCTTGTAAAACCACACGGCTATTGCTATTAGGCTATTAACATGTGTATAATCACTTTGTTACTAAAACCATAAAGCAACAATAATAGTGGAGTCGTGTAGCCACATTAGCTAGTTAGCTCGCATCTGTGTTTACAAAAAAAAAAGTGACAGGTACCCCTCAGCTGGTACTTCCGCTGTCGCTAGCATCAAATAATCTCCCTAGCAACAAGTGGTGAAACGTTGGTTGACAGATCAAGCAGCCAGTCATAGACGTCGAACGCTGTGACGACACATGACTCCAGCAACTCCTGTCCAATAGAAAAAGGTCGTAGGCGGGGCTTAGGGAAAAACCTGAACTAATATTATGAACTACACTGTGATAGCCTTGGAAGCTAACTACCTTCAACCATCGAACAACTTTAAAAAGTAGCTCATATCTCAAACATGACACACGCTTATATCCAGGCCTTCCCCAATAAATACTTCTTATTCATCTGTGTGGGTTGCCAACGTCATAAATCACTGCAATCCATGTATCTGCGTACGCATTAGTTAATTGAAAACGTTGTTAATAAATACTTACGCATGCCCCATATAGTCCAATATCACCTAGAAGCAGTTATTTAGCCCGGTTTCATTACAATTTCCACTGTGTTTCCCGATGTAGCTTCCCTCAGCCTTGCCTCTTTGATTGGCCCACCATGACTTGCAAGAATTGTGCTAGCTTGCCCGGCTAGCTTTAGCAGCAAAACACACGCTTCCACACTGAGCATGCGCAGAACATTCTAGCATCTAGGCTTTCATCATCCCACTCAAAATTCCCCCTGTGCTTATTTTTATACACACAGCTTGCCCTAATAAAGTCAGTTATTTAAAATATGCAGAGATGAAAACAACAGCTTCTTCAATAGTTTTATTACAAATTATGAAAAATACATTACAGGATTTTGCATAGTACTCAATATTCATTATGTTATCGCCTCGTACGATGGAGATGGGTGTGGCTAACTTTCTATTTACATGTTATGCCATGCCTTTACTTTCGTTCTCTATATGTTTTTGTTTATTGTATGAAGGTTGCTGGGAAAAAAAACTGCTTATGCACATCTGACACTGGGTTTGATAATACTATAACATTTGTATATTGTATTTTATAGTTTTCTCATCATACATTTTATTATTTGGTTTCTTAATAAACTCAACTGCATGTGGTCCACTCCTGTTGACATGTGAAAAACTCCTTATCTGTGTTGAGGAAAATCTAAGTTTAACAAGTCAAACAGTCAGACACCAAGAATGCGGATTTTTATTCTTTCTCGTTTACAATAAAAAGTAATTGTAAGTTCATTAGTTTTACTTGTTTAACTGTTACCAGACATTTCTAAAATTTCAAACGTTTCTTAGCCAGATTTGATACAGAAAACACAAAAAACGACACACCTAAAATTAAATACCAATTTTATTTCCACTGTTAATTCATGACAAAATTATTTTAATGAAAGTCTGTTGAGGTCACTATATATTGACCCCCATGAGGTTGACCGGCCTTTTGTGGTATTTCTTTGAAATGTCGACTTCAATCTGCAAAAACAAATAAACAATCAATCAGAATTATTTTCAATAACACGTATTGTACTGAAATCCTGCAACATATATGAACTGATGATCTCTCTGTGTATTATACAGTTTATTCCTTTCAATTGATGGGCAAGTTCTATTCACATCCATGGATGCATTTTTTTTTAATTATATTATGTATTATAAATCCCTTTTTTGATTGGTCTTATTTAATATTGTAACATTTACTGGATTTTCATGAGAGGTAAGCCGTAATCATCTGAATTAAAAACAAACAAAAAAAGGTTGAAATGTTTCACTTCATATGTCATAAGTCTACAATATATGAAAGTTTTCAGGATATTCAAATTTTTTCAAGATGGAACTTTGTATAATAATCTTTTGAATTCCTTTCTTTACAGTTACAAAATACCCTTTCTACTCTGTATGTAAAGTGACACAGTACATCCATTAATCCATTATACCATCTTCATTTTTTAAAAACTTCTTTTCATTGAGTTTTTTCATACAAAAATGTACTAAATCAGCATTGAAATGTATCAGTATCAATGTACCATCTTCTGTAGCTCCTTGGTTCGCGCTGCCAGCAGGTCGACGCGTGGCTCCAGTCTGCTCTGCTCCTCCAGCGCCTCTTGACGTTTCTCTGCCATGGTGGATCCCTTCAGCAGCAAGATGTCTGCCTGCTTCAGCTTCTGCCTCAGCACCTCAGACACACGCTCAACATACCTGAGAAATGACAATAGAAAAAAAAATAAGAAAAAAATATTAAATGGTTATGTTTTTTTGAAAGGGAAAGAAAGCAGAGGAAAATATAGATATTTTCAAGCACTGGTCAATTTTGTTATTACTATTCAAATCAATTAGTCAATCATTGTCAAATCAAACACACAAAAAAAGAAAAAATAATAATGGTAATGTTTTTTGAAAGGATACAAAAGGGCGAGACAAGGCAGGGAAACATAGTGTTTCTATTTTAGCACTATTTAATTTGGAGATTTGTTTTGTCTGTTCTGCTTTCATAACAAATATTTTATCATACTAGTATAAATGAAAGGTCCAAATGTACATTTAGGTGTTTATTTGACTAAACCTTGTCTGTTTGCATCTGTATATTTCTCCTATGGCCATCATCTCAGTTAGTTCTTTTTTGATACTCTGAAGTCTGAACCAAATATTTCAACTGCTAAAGCACTCACATCCACTAAACTTTCCACAGTCATTCTTAAGGTTGTCTGATTTATTATACATTTACAGTTATTGTTTTAATGTGAGTAATCAACTGGCAACATTTCATGATGAGATTTTTTCAACCTTATTCACCTGCAGTTGTCTTGCAGGTGTCTCAAAATGAAACCGATAGGATAATTTTGTCAGCGTACCGTGGTGATGCCTGGATCATGAAGAGGTGCTGCATCCGTAGATTGGTGAGTCTTCCCAGGACGTCCTGCACCATGGCCAGCATCTCTCTGACGTGTCCCCGGGTCTGACCCTGGATGACTGAGGGGGCCAACTGGAACTGGCTCATAGCAACCACGTCCCCCTCCTCGCCCATCTCAACCACACGCTGAGATAGGAACACTTCCAGCTGGACGAACGCAGGAAAAGAGTGTCAGTTGTCATAGGTAAATATAATATAATCATCTAAATACTATCCTGCATCCCAAAATCATTCATCTCAGTCAATATTAAGTTTCTAAACCTAGCTTTTTTTTTGTCTGGTTGTGCTTTGATATATTTTGGTTGTTTTTTTATCTATTTTTCTTGCCTAATAGTTGAGCTTTGTATATGTCCAAATATAATGGAATGCTTGGATATATTATGTCACCTTGGTGTAATACACTATGAAAAAAAAATGATTGAAGTTCCTTCCTGAAAGTTATAAGAACAAAGTGATTTCATTTTACAAATATTTGTAATAGTCACTTACAGTCCTTGTTCTTTGCAGTAACTGGTTTTGAATTTGCACATGTAAAAATCATGTTTAGTTACAATCACAAAAATCCTGCAGTACCTACTTTTGGACACTTGGGGGCAGTGGAAACAAGCTGGAAAAACAATACTGTCTATTGACTTGTGAGCTGTCTAATTTAAAAAGGAAGAGCATTCTGTCTTTACCTCCATCAGCTCATCGATGAACTGACTGCGTGATTGAGAGTTCTCCAAAATACTTAGAGCATCTTCACCCCTCGCTACACCCTCAGGACCTGGAAACACACACACACACACACACACACACACACACACACACACACACACACACACACACACACACACACACACACACACACACACACACACACACACACACACACACACACACACACACACACACACACACACACACACACACACACACACACACACACACACACACACACACACACACACACACCTTAAGCAAATACAGAAATTTCAATAGTCTTGGAGATGGGGATTTAAAAAGATATAAATAAAGTAGTTACAGTCAGTGCCCGCATCCACAATTTCTATTTCTATGGGGGCGTCTCCACTGTCTCCCCAGTCAATACCACCGGCAGAGTCCTGTCGAGGGAGAAGGACAGAAATGTGTTTATTAAAGCAGTGGTTTTGTATTATGTAGAGATGGACTGTGGTACTGCTTTATTGACCCTCTATTGCATGCACTGTTACTTAAATATGAAAGTGTTTTAATGTATAGAAAATAAGAAAAATAGCTTAATTAATATAAATTATTAAAATAAAAATACAGATTTTTTTTAAGGGGGGGTAGTAACAATATGGCAACAATGCTCAATCATGCAAAGAACAAGAACATTTTGTCTATAATCTTTGTGTAGAGATTAATATTAATTTGAAATAAATTAATTCTATATCTAGTTTGATATTTCAAAGTGAACACAGACTATGTATACAAAACATAAGACATGTTTTTACCTCAGCGTTGGGCTCCACACTGATGCCCCAGTCTATTCCATCCTCCACCGTGATGCCGGATGTTACGCCCAGATCTGCGCCCGTACTGAAGTTGCCCCAGTCGATCTGAAGAACGGTTCAAGATGATACACAAACACTAAGGCATGGTGAGGGAAATCAGGTATGAATTGACACATTCACTTTGTATCTACAGTATTTGACCTATTCAGGTGTCAATGAATATATGTTCAAAAATGTTCCTGCTCTTAAATCTGTTTATATACCATAATAATTTGAACAAGGGCCTGGTTAATAAAATGTTGAACAAAAATGTACAATGACATTAAGATTAAAAAAATATATAAATTTGGAAAAAGCAAAAAAAAAATAAAGAATACTTAAGTGATATTTTCCTCCAATCTACAATAAGACAGGCTGTTTAGTATATAAAACCCTGATCAATAGATAATATAGATACAATACAACTAACCGCGTCCTCTGCGATCACTTCAGGAGCTGTTTCCTCCACAAACGGCCTCTCAGTAACCGTGGGAACGTTCCCTGTTCTCCATTCATAGAACGTCGCATTCCCTCTCTTCTGAGCAAACGTCAACATGGGCAGGACGGGCTCAGACCTACAGAATAACATTCTGTGAGCTTGTGTGGGAAAAAGTTAAAATGATTTATGTTTTTATAGTTAAAGAACAACAGACAAAAAGTAGCTGAAAAAAAAAAGTCTGGTGTTAATACATAGCCTAGGCTCGATAAACATGGCTGTTGCTAGCTACGCTGGGCCTCTTTTGTTTATATACCAGTTTACAGAGCCTAGGCTGTGTTTTTTTTTCAGCGAACACATAGTACAGACAGGTAGCGGATAATGAGGAGATATTCACCGACTTCAACAAAAAGTGGACTGTATTTTGGATAATAAACTCACCACTCGCAGACAAAGTTTGTGAACGCTGTGTAAAGTTGTATCAGCTCCTCTAACTTTGCCACATCCTTCCCGACTTCGTCCAGAACGGCCGGTAAATCTTTGACCAGAGACTGAAGCTCACGGGCAACGTGTTCTCCCTGAGAGAGCAGAGAAAGAAAAGACACAGATGTTATGTTATCTCATCTGTTTATTAAAGGTCATTCTGGAGAACGTTTGTTGTCAAAATCTTTTTCTTGTCAAAATCAGTGAATATCTTCTCATGATCTGATACCTGTCCATACCTGGAAAAACATCTGGTGTTAATACAGCCAAGGTTTGTAAATAAAGGGGGCCCGCCGTAGCTATAGCAACATGCCCGTTTATAGAGCCTAGGCTGTGTATTAACCCGTGGATTATTTTCAGCACACACACAGTACAGACAGGTAGAGGATCGTGTGAGGAGATATTCGCTGATTTTGACAAAGTGATTTTGACAACAAGCGTTCTCCAGAATCACTTACTCCACCTTTAATACATGAAATAATTCAGAACATTGCAAAATCTCAATTTAAGGTTTTGCACATTTCCTTATTCTCCTTTATGTGTATCGTCTTACATTTTTGTGGGTTATAGGTTTTTTAAATGTTCCCAAATGCAAGACAAATTCCCCTTAGGGCAATAAAGGTGTATCTATCTATCTATCCATCCATCCATCCATCCATCCATCCATCCATCCATCCATCGTCTAATAATAATAATACATTTTATTTGTAATGCACTTTATATTACTAGAATCTCAAAGTGTTACAGAGAAGTAAAATAAATTAAAAAAACAAATCAATGAGCATAAAAACAATTAAAAGGGGACCTCAAAGACAGTTTAGGTAAATGCTCTTTTAAAAAGATGCGTCGTTGTACTCACGGTGATGCCGTACTGTTTACAGGCGGAGTAGTATCTCTCCCTGAGGTCTGTGGCTGAGCTCTGACACTCCACCTCCCGTCTGCTGAGCTCCTGCTGCTGCTGCTGGGCTTTAGCGAGCTGCTTCCTCAGAGCAGGGCCCTCGTAGCTCACGTTACGACTCAGCAAACTGGCAACCTCCGCTAGGGCACAAATACATGTTTTAATTAGGGATGTCAATAGCAATTTTTTTAAATAGCGATTGATAAAAAGTTTTAATCACATGTTAAAATTCTATTATTTTGCATTTCACAACAGTGTCTATTAGGAGAAAAAGATACATCAAGTTATTTAGTTTCTATAGCTGGATACATATTCAACAGCAGCAACAAAAACTACATTTTTCAATGATTTCAAAACAGGTTTAGCTTCAGACTTTCTGGTTTGGAACAGGTATTGGAACCACAATCAGCCTTACTTGTTTCAAATAGTCTAACAGTGTATACAGATGTTGCCATAGATACTATATTAAGTATATAAAGAAAATATATTATAGTTATACTATATTACTCACCCAAGTAGATATTGTCTATCTCATAAAGGGTCACGATCTCTTGCCAATCCTGTGACGAGAAAAACAGAAATTTAAAATGTAACTTTTCTTGAGTGTTTTTAAGAGCAGAGAAAAATTAAACGAAAATAAATCTCCTCGTTCCATTTGGTTTGTGATATTTATTATAAACTCTTCTCACCTTCATCCTCTGAGATGAATATCTGCCAAAGATGTTCTTGGAAGAAGCTTCAGTTCCCTTCAGGATCTCCACTATCCTCAAGCAGTGGAAGTAGTGGATGTCTAGAAATAGAAAAAACAAACAAAATAAACCAATAAGCTTTAATACAGAGGACGAATGAGAGCTGGGAATGATATATCTCCTTTGTTATGATGCAACTAGACTGACAACATAAAACACATGAGACACAGGACAATATAAGTAAAAAATAAATAAACGTATAAAATAAAATAAATTAAATATTATTAATCTAATTGGTAAGAAAAATCTTTTTTTAGGGTTCTGGAATTACCGTCAAACCTGTGCAAAGTGTGTTTAAACAATCTCCAGGGTTTCAGAATAAAATGAAAATGCTTATCTCTGTGACTAGAACATAATGATAACAGTTAAAATGAATCATTAAAATAATTAATTAACAACACATTTAAATTTAAAACTGCACTAATATAGATATAGAGCTGATAGAGAGGCTGACTGTGGGACGTACAGGATCCAGAGAGCAGCTTCTTGATCTCCTCGTTCTCCGGCATGTCCTGCATGGAGGCGTTGATCTTCTCTCTGATGACTTTCACTTCATTTTGCCACTTTAAGTTACAGTGACGGCGATCCAGCAGCCAGTCTGTTTACAAAGGAGGGGTTAACACAACATAGTAAATACAGGGTATAGGTTGGATTTGAGACTGTGAGACCTTTTAAATGCCACTCGGAATCAAATTATAAACCAATTTTACAAAAAAAAAAAAAAAATGGCTTAAAAATTCTGTAAACCTGGAAAAGTTGGCATAATGCATTTTTTTACAATAAGTACAATATGTCCCAAATGAGACTTCATCATATGCCATTGAAACTTCACTTTTAAAAGATTAATATTTTAATACTATTTAAGGCCTTGTTTTATCTTTCTTATATATTATCTTCCAAGAGTTTTTTATGGATTTGAATAAACCCTAATGTTACATGGTAAAAACAGCTGATTTGAGAACAGCAGAAAAGGAAACATATGCCCACAGTTTACAAAAACTCACTCAGCACATTATATATCGGTGTCTTACCTAAAAGCTTGCTGGTCTGAATGTCGATTGGAAGGTTTTGAATATTCTATTGATGAGGGGAAACGCAAAAAAACAACAACAACATTAGTAATGTCTAATTTCACACTTTTAACCCACATTTTTGCAGCATTTTCTCTCACATCATGTAGTAAATATCGCACTCGTATCTTTACAGCAACCACTCGCAGAACAGAAATACGTCTCAAATAAGAGGTTAAACGAATATATGTACTATTGTTAAGCTCTTTAAATGTTTATTTTCCATTTTAATGGACTTTGACAGCAGGCTAACGTTAGCTTTTAGGCTAAATCCAAATCAGAAATACTTTCAATCAACCTACCTCCATTGTGTCTTCACGTTTTCAAATTGTATTCCCTTCAAAGATGTTATTGCTTCATTATAAGTTTATTTTAACAGGTTTGTGTCACAGAAATATTGCCACCATGTCCGTATTTCACTGTTTATGGACACGTTACGAGAAGGAGAACCAATACACGGAAGGAATGTTACAGTCGAGAGAAGGACTGGCCAATGAGAGCGCAGCATGCTGACAGGCCGCAGCTGATTGGTGGATGCGTTGGGCTCTTTATTTAGTGCAGTGATGAAGTCTGTCGGTAGAGGCCGCTGCCGTCCTTTAACTCTGTGAGATGAGAATGAGCGAGGGAATAAATAAAAAATACAAATACTCCTACAAAACTACTATAAAAATAGATAAATGTTATTCGTATTTTTTTAATAGTATATTTCATACACAACGGCAATTCAAAACCATGGATGCACATGAAGAATAAAAGGAGCATACAAGTCACAATGCATAGTGAACAATAAGAAAATAAAATCATTTAAAAAAAATATATATTTGAATGTTTTTATGATGTTATTTTTCTTGGTAAGTACTTTGTGAATTTTACTTCCGTAAAAGCTGCGATTTTTCGTCATAGTCCATCTTTTGTATGTGCTTGTCTTTAATTGTTGTATTGAAAAATGTGTATAAATAAAATATACAAAAGCTGCCATACTAAAATAACCGTATAAGATTATTATTAAATCCCTGCATGTTCAGTTGCAGTGGTGCTCCTGAAGTGGCCTCATGTCAGGTCATTTGAATGCTCACCAAACTTGCAAAGTAAGCGTCCAGTCACTGTCTGTGATTTTACGTAACGTATGCAAAACACCAGGGGCACTCACCTATGTAAGATCATATCTCAGAGGCTATCTCCCTCCCTTTTTCTCTTCCTCATTCGTTTTCTCTCTCTCTCTCGCTCTCTTTCTCTCCCTCTCTCTCTTCCTCTTTCAAAGTCATTACCAGCAACTAAACTACACTTTCCATAATCATTCGTAGCACTATTCTAAAGGTTATTACAGAAGGGTTTGTTTTATATACTATCTATGGTTTGTTCATATGTTGTTAACTGTCTGATTTATGATACATTTTCTTCTACAGAACCTGCAGAAAAGGCCTTTTAGTATTTTTTGATCTATAAAATGAAAAACATGGCCGTATCCAAAAATCTGTTTTGTGAAAACTATTGACAAAATTAAATACATTTGCGTATTTATTCAAACATTTCTGAAAACATTGCTGTGCAAAAAAAAAAAAAAAATGTAATCTATGAGGTAGAAATCTAACCTATTCATCTGCTTTGAGACTGATAAAAGGCGAATGCATTTGCAGTCTTGTAAAGCCGCTCACGTTTCAAGTTGACATTAACTCTGACGTCAATAATCTTGATATGTCGACCTGAAGAAAAGGTCTCACTAAATCACACAGTTGCAACATTTACCTGCTCATGCACTTGGCTGGGGGCAGGCCTGAAGCTGTGTGTGTGTGTGTGTGTGTGTAATTGTGTGTGTGTGTGTGTGTGTGTGTGTGTGTGTGTGTGTGTGTGTGTGTGTGTGTGTGTGTGTGTGTGTCTGTGTATCTGTGTGTCTTTGAGTGTGTGTGTCCTTAGACAACTTTTGGACCTTATGAGTGAGGACATTTTGGGACAGAGTAAGGTTAGAGTAAGGGTTGGGGTTAGGCATTTCGTTTTGATGGTTAGGGTTAGGTTAAGGGGCTAGGGAATGTATTATGTCAATGAATGTCCTCACGAATATAGCTGTACAAACGTGTGTGTGTGTGTGTGTGTGTGTGTGTGTGTTTGCGTGAGTGGTTTCGGTGGTTAGGGTAAGGTTTTAGGGCATGCTTTTTGTCAATGAATGTCCTCACAAGTATAACTGTACAAACATGTATAGCTGTGTGTGTGTGTGTGTGTGTGTGTCTCTCTCTTTGTGTGTGTGTGTGTGTGTGTGTGTGTGTGTGTGTGTAAGTGTGTGTTTGAAGAGGGTGTGTGCTATAGAGGGGAGAGAGAGCACAGTTGGAACAAGGTGAGTGAGGTAGAGACAGACAGACAGACAGACAGACAGGCAGAGTGACTGAATAGAGATGCTGCACCTGTTCGTGATCACCTGAGAATAAGACAATTAAAACAGACAATACAGTGGAACTAAAGAGTTTATAAAAACATGGCCGAACAGTTTCACGTCTAAGAGAATCTCCTGCAGTCAGAGCGTCTTTAACACGGTAAGAAAATACATTTGTGCACTTTTTAAAAGCTAATTATGTCTCTAAAACTCTACTGTAGAAAGTGTGACAATGCTTGACAACACATAGAATAGATACAGAAAAGTGCACACATGTATTGGTTTTGGTAAGTTGGCAACTTTCAAACATTATTGATTTGATATATTTTTTTAAAATATTTTAGACTTTGGTAGGTAGTGTGAAAGACTGGCTCTTGTTTCCCTGGTTGCCCCCTTGCTGTTTTCCATAGTCTGCAACTATTTGTCGATAAAATTTGCAACTTTTCTTAGGTTTTCAATTGTAAGATGTTAAAGTTAGTACTACTGCCATCGGTGTATGAGTGTGTGTATGAATGGTGGAATGTGGTAAGAAATGTGAAGCGCTTTGGGTCTGAGAAAATCGGCTAAAAAAACGCTAAATAAGTCAAGTCCATTTACCATTTTAGTTATAGTGAATTATATAAAGTATTTGAGGTTTTGGACACTTTGTTGGCCTACACAAGATTTTAAAAAAAGTAAAAAATGTCATCTTGAGCTGCAGGAGATTGTGTTTTAGGGACATTTGAACACTGTTATCTGATGGTTGATGGCACTTATTATTATTGATTCATTGAAAGACATACTCTACGTTTGCAGCCCTAGATTGTGATGTTGGAAAAATTATAAATAAGGAGCTGAAAACCTGAAAAATGTACTCACAAATAAATAATATGCGTTATGTTGTAGATATGTAACAGCGATTTAAAGGTTATTTCACTTAAAGGTGCAGTGTGTAATATGACATCATCAAGAAAGTTCTAGAATGCAACGCTCCCTGGGTAACCCCACCCCTTTCGAATAATAACAGAAGCTACAGTGGCCTTCAAGGACAAGAACAATTCTACATTTTAAACAATGCACCTGATGACATTCCAACTATGACACTTTCAAGATGGCGGCACTAGGCCTTGGTCCAAAGTATGTAGAAATATGGACATATATGAGACCCTGTCTAAGGGAAAAAATAATAATTCAAAAAACATTTTCAGCTATTAAGCACTGAATTAAACGTACTGATGGATATTATAATTACTTTCTACAAAATCTGCTAGGAAATAAAACCCAAAATTCTACACACTGCAGGTTTAAGGTCATTGCTTGGCTTTCTAGTGAGTGAGAATAATAAAACGATTCCTTATAATTCATGTCAGGAAAGTAATATCATCATGAATTTAATATCATTTTGAGACCCTTATCAAGAGCTGTTGACATAATAGTCCCATTAAAAGAACTCGTGATGTTTCAAGTTAGCCATCATTAGTCAGCCATCACCTTTCTGTGACTTCTACATTCTACAGAACATACACTTTAGGAATTTGTTCCTATCAACACAAACAATTCATGCAATTTAGCATATGTGTGGAATTGACTCAATTTATATCAGGCATATCGAAAAGTTCAAAAAAAGAAATGTTCAAATTGGACACACACACACACACACACACAGCGCACGCACGCACGCACACATACACACACGACATTAAAAATTACAACACATATTCAATACATTAATTCCAAGGCATCACACAGACAGAGAACTCAACAGAACTCTCCATCAACTCATTCAACTCTTGTCTGTAACGTTGCGGGTCACTGGTGGTGAAGCTGGCACAGGGGGCGAAACCTGAGAGTCTACTGAACCCTTGGCTCAATTATGACTGTAGCTCCGGCTCAGGTGCCCTTGGAGACTCACATCTCTCTCTCTCTCTCCTTCTCTCTCTCTACCGCTCTCTCTTTCTCTTCCTCTCTCTCTCTCTGTCTCTCTCCCTCTCTCTTCTTTTCTCTCTTCCTCTCTCTCTCTCTCTCCCTCACTTAACTTAACTCTCTCTCTCTCCCTCTCTCTTTCTCTCTCCTTCTCTCTGTCTCCCTCTCTACCTCTCTCTCTCTCCCTCTATCTCTCTCCCTACCTCTCTTTCTACCTCTTCCTCTCTCTCTCCTTCTCCCTCTCTCTCCTTCTCTCCCTCTCTCTCTTTCTCTCTTTCTCTATGTCTGTTTCTCTCTCTCTCTCTCTCCTTATCTCTCTCTCTCTCTCTCTCCGTCTCGTTCTCTCTACCTCTCTCTCTCCCTCTCTCTCTCCCTCTCTCTCTCTCTCTCTCTCTCTTTCTCCCTCTCCCTCTCTCTTTCTCTTTCTCTTTCTCTCTCTCTACCTCTACCTCTACCTCCCTCTCTCTTCCTCCCTCTCTTTACCTCCCCTCTCCTTCTCTCTCCCTCTCTCTTAAACATGGGGCTTTTCGAAAATAACTTTTTAACTTGGTTAGTTATTTCCGAATGTGGCCGCAGTGTTCCTTACCTTATGATCTTTTGATGGCTTTGCAGAGCGACACACACACACACACACACACACACACACACACACACACACACACACACACACACACACACACACACACACACACACACACACACACACACACACACACATAACAGAATATAGTAACTTATTAAACTTAACTATGGAAGGGCCTCCTTTAAGTCAACAGAACTTTTTTGTCTCAAAGGTCAGAGCTAAGTCAAACATGGCCAACTCAAAACTCAAAAGGAAATATGTGTGTCGCATATTGTACTCTTACTTAACACGGTGTGAAAGTCCTTCTAAAGTACTTAGTTCTACAGAAACGTCCTTGGGGAAAAGTCAACTATACTATGTAAATCTAGTTCCCACTGTTAATATTTGTTGTACAGGAACCTGTCTTTTGTGTTAGCGACAGATAAACACACACACATGCATGTTGTTAAGAATTCAGCTAGAAAACAAAAAAATTAACTTTTCTTGCAAATCCGTAGGTTTTGTTTTGACATTTGGACACACACACACGCATACGCATATGCACACACACACACACACACACACACACACACACACACACACACACACACACACACACACACACACACGCAAAATACTTAATTTCATGCAATTTGGTCAATTTCCATGCACCAATATGTGCCTTTTCTGTGTAAATTTATGGTGGAAATGTATTTATTTTTGTAAAGGAAAAGACAACAATCAGACACAGCTGACACAAATATAATGGAATATAATGCAGTAAGGCTTTCAGGCATTCTCTATTGCTTTCAAACATTCATTCACCTGGATTGTTCAAAACTTTCTGCACATTCAAAACACATCAAACGTGTTTTGGGATGTTTTTTTAGGAATAATGTCTCACTGCTTATGACGCAGCACTAGCGTTAACTAAAGGTTAACTTATCAGGACATGTTATATTGGTTATAAGGATATATGCATTTTTCAACCACCTAACCTGATATTTTCAACCTCTCTTGGGGAGAATAGGGATGTTTTTATATTTTTCTTTAGGGTAAAAAATTTTCCTCTCCTTAATTTTGAGAGGGACATATCCGCCAAATACCCCCCAAAAATCTGCACCTATATTTTCTAGGATCCTAGATAAAGTCTTGTAAAAGTAACTGAAACTGAAGTAAACGTTTTGAGGTGGTTGCTGCAGGCGCTAAACAGAAACTCTATCCGTCACCTGAGTGTCTCTACAAACGAGTCACAAATAAGTGTAATTAAGAGATAGCATTAGGTTTAACACTAACGAAGCAAGCTAAGAAAATGTGTCCTTTTAATACGATTTGGAAGTTACTATTCAAACCCAATGAGGATATTTTGGCGCAAAACTGCCGGCAAAAACAAATTTTCTTTTTCAAGCAATGGTAAATTTTTAGTTTTTGGGGGTATTTTGCTTCCATAACATGTCTTCTTTCATACTAGTATAAATAAAAAGGTCCAACATGCACATTGAGGTGTTTATTTGACTAAACCTTGTCTGTTTAGTGTCTGTCTATTGCTCCTTTACAACCATCTTTAATAATAATAATAATAATAATAATAATAATAATAATAATAATAATAATAATAATAATAATAATAATAATAATAATAATAATAATAATAATAATAATAATAATGAAAAGGCTGTATCCAAAAATCTGTTCTGTAAAAACTTTGGTCTCTACTATGTATGTGTGTGTGTGTGTGTGTGTGTGTGTGTGTGTGTGTAACTTGCTGGCTTTATCCGACATCTAGATTTTTGTTTTTAAAATAGATGCAAAGTCGCACATGCTCAGTTAGATATGGACACATTTGCACATCTATTCAAACATTTCTGAAAAACGCACAGGCCTACGATACAAAAAAAAACAGTTTTAATGTCAGTAATCAACTGGCAAAGTCTCATTATGATATCTATGAGTTTAAAATGTTTTCGTATTCACCTGAAGTGTCTCATTTGTAATCACTAAATCCTAGTTAACTGAACCTTTGTACTGCGTCTATGTGCCAAAATTTGCCAAACATCACATGCCTCAGATAAGATTAAGACTATAGTGAGGATGCTGGCGGGGTATTTGCATAGGTGCTACACACACACACACACGCACGCACGCACGCACGCACGCACGCACGCACGCACACACACACACACACAGACACAGACACAGACACACGCATACACACACACACACACACACACACACACACACACACACACACACACAGACACACACACACACACACACAGACATACAGACATACAGACATACAGACACAGACACAGACGCAGACACACACACAGACACAGACACACACACACACACACACACACACACACACACACACACACACACACACACACACACACACACACACACACACACACACACACACACACACACACACACACACACACACACACACACACACACACACACACACACACACACACACACACACACACACACACACACAGGATTTATCTGTGCTTCCTTGTCTCCTGTTAAGCCCCTCATAAAGCAGGAATCGTAGCGGCTTTGAATGTCGTAAAGTTTGGTTTATAAGTTACATTTGGTTTAGACACTACGACTTGTAGTGCAGTTCAAAGCTCGTTTTGTTTCAAATGCAAGAGACAAGAATATCTTCTCTATAATAAATAAATAAATATTTTGTGAAATATATTGGCCTAACAACAATCTATATTTTTTTGTAATTTTTTGAATTATCTATTTTTTAAACATACACACAATTTATCTTAATAAAGGACCTTTTATTTAGGAGGATATTTTTATTTATTTATTTAGTTATTTATTTATTAATTATCATTATTATTATATTTAACAGACCCCATAGTTATTTAAATATAGCCGTAACAAATGGCTGACAGAACTAATTTAAAATTAGTTTAATGATTATCTCATTTATCCACATTGGTGTTGATGATAGAATAAGGAAGTGACTTTTTATTGCTTTTCCATATAAATGTCATATTTGTTTTGTTCTTTGGTTTGTGTGTTGTTTTTTGGATGGAGATACAGACAGAAAAAACATGGTGGGAGAGAAAAGCAACAAAAGTCTGCAGCCATTATCAAACTAGGGATGATGATATGTGAAACAGTTTTTTAATTAATCTGGGGATTCATTTCTTGATCTGTAAAAAGTATTGAAAACTGTTATCTTTGAATTTGTGCTCGAAAAATAACTGAAATTAATAATTGTTGATGAATGTAGTATCTTGTGAAAGGTCTGACTTGATCTTGCATATAGTAGTTTTGCAAATATGGTAAAACATGGTAAATGGACTTGACTTATAGAGCGCTTTTTAGCCGATGTCCTCAGCCCCAAAGCGCTTTACATTTCTTACCACATTCACCCATTTACACACACACTCACTCATACACCGAGAGCATTATGCATTTAATCAATTTTTATTTTGTATGTCTATTGTCTAGTGGTGACGTTTTATGCAGCACACCTGACCATAAACATGTTTATGATGCACTTGAAATGATAAAAAGTAAAAAGTCATAAGGGGCCAACGAGATACTATTCATCTTATAAGGAAGTTATTGTAGCATTGTGGTTGGCAGGTGGTTGAGGGGTCAAAACACAGTGTGTGTGTGTGTGTGTGTGTGTGTGTGTGTGTGTGTGTCTGTCTGTCTTGTGGGGACATTTTTCTGGTTACACAGTGATATTGTGGGGACGTACCTTCCTCTTAGACAAAATGGAAGTCCTCTTAACGTCATAATGACATTTTAGGGTGAAGGCTTGCTTTAAGGTGAGGGAAGACTTAGTTCTAGGTAAAGGTTAGGATAAGTGTAAAGTTAAGGCAAGGAGTGGTTATGGCTAGGGTTAGGGTTTAGAAAGGTTGTGTGTGTGTGTGTGTGTGTGTGTGTGTATTTGCTTATGTGTGCGTGCATTTGAAATCATAAAGGGCAGTTAAGTGATTCTATGTAATGAGTCTCATTCATTTTACTGTTATACAACTTAACTGCTAGTTTACCGTTAAAACAGCAGCTTGCTTCCTTATACACCGGCCCCTTCATATCACATGGGACGGACACAAGACACTGTTCAGATGATCATTAATGTATCAGCTGTAGCAGGGAGACAGGGAGGCTTAGGTTACCGTCTCTGACTCACTGATGAGACCACGCCAGACACACTACTGACTGTCTGCTTTCTCCAAGGATTAGTCTGATAGATGTGATATTTTTCATTCGCTTTTCTAATGTCTATTCTACACTCTTTTTTTTTTTTTTTTAACCTTTATTTATACAGGTATATCCCATTGAGACCGAAGACTCTTTTGCAAGGGAGACCTGTTCCCATTCCCACGTTACCATTCACACACACATTCATACACCGATAGCAGACTAACTACTTGATGTATTTTAATCTTGATGTATTTCATGCCCCTGTAAAGCACTTTGAATGGCATTGTGTCTGAGTTGTGCTATAGAAATAAACATGCCTTGCCTTGATATGTTTGAACTATACAGCAGGAAAGACTGTGTCCCTTTATGTGTTTTAAAGTTTTTTCTGAATTGCTTGTACGCATTCTTCCAAATTCAGAATTTGACTTTTTCCCAAACAGTTGAAAAAATACATTGGAGGTCTGTAGCCTGCCAGTTTACAGAGCCTAGGCCATTTTTTTACAAGCACAAACAGAATGGACAAGTAGCAGATCGTGAGGGGACATTCACCGATTTTGACAAAAAGTGATTTGGACAACAAGCGTGACTCCACCTTTATTCAGCTTCAAACCAGTTTGAGTTGAGTTTTGACGCCTTGGTCTTCTGCTGTTGCTTGTATTGTGTGTGTGTTTTTGAGCTGCTGAGCACTTTGGTCAACAATGGTTGTATTAAAATGTGCTGTATGAATAGATTTGAACATGAAATTGAACTACTTTAAAGGTGGAGTCAGCTATTTTTGAGCACTGTGGTCAAAATCCCCTTTTGTTAAAATCAGTGGATATCTTCTCAGAATCTTCTACCTATCTAGTGCTAATAGACAGCCTAGACTCTGTAAACCAGTATGTAAATAAAGGGGGTCCACCGTAGCTAGCAACATTCCCATTAACTGGGCCTATGGCTGTGGTTTAACACTGGATTTTTTCATGCATTGCATTCTCCAGAATCGCTGACTCCACCTTTAAGTTTGGGGCCCAGAGTTTTATGCCATATGCTCCTGTATTAAATATGCGGTTGTCATTCCCCCATAGGTCCATCCATCCTCCAGTCTTTTCTTTTGGCACCATGGCTGACGCGAGCTGGTGGAAGCTGACCTTCTCCCGCAAGAAGAAATCTGAACCCAAAGTGCTTTACGAAATCCCGGCCGATCACGGCAGCAACACGGTGGGCCTTTACAAAGAGCACGCAGCAGGCAGTAACCCTCCAGCCAACCAGACTGACAGCCAGTTCAACGCACGGCTCGAGAAAATCGTCGATAAATCCACGAGCACTAACACCAAGGGCCGCCATGTCAAGGTCTCCCACTCCGGCCGCTTCAAGGAGAAGAAGAGAGTCAGAGCGTCTTTGACCGAAAATCCAAGTCTGTTTTCAGAGCAAAAACTAAGTGAGAAGAATCATAAAAAGACTGAGAAATAGCAACAAAAGCTACTACACAAAAAGTGCTGCATTTTTTTTTGTTTTGTAAAAATGTGTCATGTGTTAAGTGTCACACCAAAGGGAAGGGAATTGGCTCAGGGGGGTTGGGGGGGCTTGGGGCAGAATGTCTCTGAATAATCTGAACATGCCCTTGAAGTTCATTTGGGGGCCTTTAACGCCCCTGTAAAATAGAGAATTATCTTTGGGGGATTTATAGGTATTTATACAGTATGCATTTTGCAAAGCCAGAGTTGAAATGGACACTTAAAGGCTTCCGTAGTACTTTAGTGCACACCCAACTCCGTCAACCTGTCCCAAGAAGCATAACATGAAGAACCATAAAAACAAGGACTATGTTCGAAAAGCACTACTAACGTCCTCCCTCCTACATACTCAACATGTTTATACTACATACTGTCTACTTAACCATCCATTGTGTATGCGAGGTTCGTTGGACTGTTCACACTGAAGTATACAGAAGCAATAAAGAAAAAACTTCCATGCCGTTTGAAAGGACGCAATGCATTGTGGGGCGGTTGAGTAGGAAAAGTAACCTGTCGATCCATATAGTTTGGTCTGGCTTTGCGAGACTAATCCATACTCAAAATCTTCACGGAAGTTAGTACTCATCCGGGCATTTCTCGCCTACACAAACTCGCATACACACAACCGTCACATACTCGAATTGACGTCAAAATTAGTAATAGTAATTTAGTATGAGTAGAACGTTAGTCTGGCTTTCTGAACACAGTGAAGGAATAACAAGTAGCTCCCAAACTTCCCTAAACGTGCTGGATTTATACAAAAGTGTCATATGTTATTGTCTCGCATATGAAAGGCTTTTGAAAGGCAGAATACATGGCTGGATAAACACTATGTTACTAGGCACCACACCCAGGTAGATACCGTAGCCATCAGACTCACTCACACCTAAACAAACAAGCGCTATCAGCAGAAGACCATTATGCATTGAACCATTCAACATGAACACAAAAACATATTGTTATGGTGGATTCATTCATGGACTAAACTTGAGACGCCACCCTACAGTAAAATGGTTTTATAAATTATCTTTGTAAACTCATGAAAATATGCGTTTAAATAAAAACTACTATCAATGAATGAAGTGGTGCGTTCAACCACATTGCATATACTGTATATTTTTTAATTATTTTAAGAAAAAACACGTTGCATTAACAAAAAAACAGGCTGACAGTCCAAAGTTTTTTCTTCTATTTTTTTCCATATTCCGTTAATTGTCTAAAAGACCTACTTCACCGGTGGAAATCTGAAAGTGTATTGAACTCTGAGATCCTATTTAGTTTAAATTTGTAAACATTTTAGAAATCGGTTAATCCTAGCCTGAGAAAAGGCAGAAAGATGTGTTTTATGGTCTCACTGTCTAATCCTACATTCTTACTAGTGTGATGTCACACACGCTAAAATGTAGGTGTAGGATTAACAGGACAACTGGGCCAAGGGAAGACTGAGGAAAGACTGAGGGAAGAAAAACCTCATTCATTATACTATAATAGCGATTTTATAATGATAGTACGCCGGTTCTGTATGTGTGAATTATTCCTTTAATATCACAGGCAAAGCAGTAAAACATGTTGAAGTCGTGTAAGGTCCAAACGATGTCACTTTTCCATGTAATGTTGTAAAATCTATTTGAAACCTCTAGAATAGCGTTCGTCTCTGTCTAAGTGTCCAGGAAAAGTTATGTACATTGGAATGGACAGGGGATCTGAACTGCATATGTGTATATGCCCTGGATACATTTGTTTTGTCTATGTTCACACTGTTGTTATTTATCCTCAGAAATGATCAGTGGCTTGAAGAGACGCTCAGCATGACCTCATGCAAACTGCCACATTATTTTAAATTTGTACGTTTTTATTTGTATTATTACGGACATTAAAGTTTCGATCTTATTTTTTGTTTGTTTTATGTCTCACAAAATCAATACTTCTGGAAAAAATATGTTTGTGTGTGCGTGTGTGTGTGTGTGTGTGTGTGTGTGTGTGTGTGTACAGTGCAAACCAATGCACAGTCACATTTTTATTACATTTTTATGACCTAAGCAAATTGATTCCGATGACTGTGTCTGAAATATTGTAGAGACTTTTCAAATATGGTAAATGATAAGAGGTTTATATAATCTTTTGATGGAATGCTAAAGTGAAAAAATAAATATTTTGTTTTTTAATAAAATTCTACAAAATGAAAAGAGTCCTTTTGTATTTGTGCCGACAGACGGGTACCGTCACAGCAAAATAGAAGTTTGCTAAAACCTGGAACAATGCATCTCTCCTTGCTCTAAACAAGATTAATGTTTCTTTTGTACATACTCCCTGTTTAAATAAAGTTACATTACATTACAAAAAAAGGAGAAAAAAAAACAGTTATTACATATATACACATATAGATACATTACGACACTGTAATGCATCCTGCCGTCTCTTTTTAACCCGCTTCCTAAACAAATGCACACACTGTCGGCATGCGCTAGCAACGATCTTTAGGACGGCAGGTGCTGGTGTCTTTAAAACACTACCACTTTGGTCCAAAGGGGGCACTACAATCAACAACAACTGAAAGTTCCTTGTAGTTACATTAATTTAAATTAGTAATGAGAAGTAACCCTAAACCTAACCTTCATAAAACACATGCATTATACATCAACAGCCAACGTTTACGCATGATAGAAAGATACAAGGAAACAAAAATGCATGGCAAATATTTGTCAATATAAGACCTCCCTCCCAAATTTCACAAATCATTATTCTAGGGGAGCTCATGTCTTACAAGTGTTGCTATGGTGACATTTTACATACAAGCATTTTCTTATGTGTGTAGACTGCATTTATGCTCAAACCAACCATGCAATTATAATCCAATAATCAGTTGGTTTACTGTGGCCTATATTTACCTTTTACATTTAAAAATTATTTTTTCTGTTGTAGCCTTCTACTGACACCTGCTGGACAAAACATGCGCTCAGACAAATGGTTACAAATTAAAATTTTATTCTTTATTATTCCACAGTTAATTTTAAGTCAAAAATAACAGTTATATTCTTCCATCAATTGAACAAGAAACAACAATCTCATTCCACACACACACACACACACACACACACACACACACACACACACACACACACACACGCACACACACATATTACTTATTGGCACAATTCATGTTACAAGCTCTTTTAATCTCATTATTAAAAGGCATTTAGACCCAATGTCTAGATTTAAGACGGCTACAATCAATTCACAATGAATTACAGTCAGTTAAAGTCAGACATTTAGTACCAGTGTATTTTATGCTTTCTACAGTTCCCGTAGAATTTACATAAACACCAACATTTTGCTGTAAATTTAAAGGAACTGTTTTGTAAACTATTTGTAATTATAGGGAAAACAGAGACAGCGTACAGTTGTTTGACACACTTACAATAAATTGTCATTCTCAATAAATGAACTAAAATTAAACTTCTCATTCAATGTCACTTTAAACAAGCACTTGCTGATGAAAATGCAGGCAAGGAAAATTGCTTTCTCTGCACTAAAATAACTGGTTAAGTCACAAATTATTTCAGCGCTTAAAAAAAGGGCCTCATGACGTTTCATCAATGGAGTTATGACTTTGATATTGATGACAAGTCAGCGGTACGGATTGTACTTTACTGGAAAAAATACGGTTTACACGTCCGTTAAGTTTAACATCACAGTTCAATAACCAACTTACAGGAGCGGTCAATCATTGTTTGACAAGAACTAGAGGACAAGTGGAGTTTGCTCAGGACTTTCTGTGCTTAACACTGCGTTTTTGCATTTCATAATTCAATGGAAAATGTGAAGTCTTAAGTGTGCAGATAGGTTGCGTCACACACCTCTGTTGTCCACTGTTAACACTTAAGCCTGTTGATAAATCACATACAGACGCACTCACTGACTCACGCACACACTCACTGACTCACGCACGCACTCGCTCGCTCGCTCGCTCGCACGCACGCACGCACGCACGCACGCACGCACGCACGCACGCACGCACGCACGCACGCACGCACGCACGCACGCACGCACGCACGCACGCACGCACGCACGCACGCACGCACGCACGCACGCACACACACACACACACACACACACACACACACACACACACACACACACACACACACACACACACACACACACACACACACACACACACACACACACACACACACACACTGAAACACTTTCACTCACTCACTCACTCACTCAAGGTAGCACCTTAAATAAACCAACATCTAGTGGCTTCAATCGGTGCCTATCAATAGCGGTTCGTTCAAGTAAATTATTCTAAATCAATGACTAGGTTAATCTGGTAACACTTTACAATAAGGGTAAATTAACTGTTAATGCTTAGTAAGTGCTTAATACACATTAACAAACCATTTATAAATGCTTGGGCAATGCTTTATAAACATTAACTAAGTATATACTAACTGTTGTGCTTAGCTAATGTTTTACTGTGAAATATTGTTGAGACTTTACAAATGGTAAATAAGAGTTAAATTCATATAATCCTTCTTCTGGAATTCTAAA
The DNA here is from genome assembly GCA_026929865.2 of Hyperoplus lanceolatus. Classification (NCBI taxonomy): domain Eukaryota; kingdom Metazoa; phylum Chordata; class Actinopteri; order Uranoscopiformes; family Ammodytidae; genus Hyperoplus; species Hyperoplus lanceolatus. Next base: position 5,530,198 of record CM049411.1, read on the forward strand.
GCGGAAAAATAAATTGTATTATGTTTTTAAATAAAGAAAAAGATGATAAGAGTACTTTTGTATTTGTGCAGAAAGGTTACAATTATAATTTAATTTAGCATTAATTAACAGTTAATTAATGTACCCTTATTGTTAAGTGTTACTGTTAATCTCTATATGGACGTTCCTTCCCTTTGTATGTTATGGCCTGTTTTTGGGTACTTCTTCACGGGCTAAGTCGTTGGTAGACCCAGCCACCCTCCGCAGCGCTCTGAAACTCCCCCAGCTCCGAGGCTCCGTCCTGGGGCTTGGTGAAGACGAGCCGGTCATGGAGCCGGTTGGTCTGACCCTGCCAGAACTCTATCAGGGAAGGCTTCACGATGTAGCCGCCCCTGGTAACCAAAGCACAGGTGGAATAGTAAGAAAAAGGGATCCCTTACTCTGTCATTCTCAATTTTTTAATCCCGATAAGGGGTTTTTACTGGGAGTTTTTTCTCAGCCGAGCTAAGGGTCTAAGGGCGCAGATGGTGTCTTACTGTATGGAATGTGAAGCCCACTGAGGCAAATGTCTATTTGTGATATTGGGCAATACAAATAAAACTGATTTGATAGGAGAGAAAATTGACACAACTCTCATTACTGTATCAAGGAATGGAATGATATAACTACTTCATGTCAGGAGTGTCCTTGCAAAAAGGCCATAAACAATTGAAAATGTACAATAAAAAAATATTATAAGAGGAACAAAGGGTGAACGCTCACCAGTAGTCAGGCATCGGCACCTCTGTGTCTTTGTACTTCTCCTCCAGTTCTGCATTTTTCTCTCTTAGATACTGAAATTAAAAAAAACTTTAAACAAACAATAAGCATTTGACATATAGGATAAATATTAGCTTTGTAATAATTTGATTGGGTTTTGCACTTGTTTATGGTGTAGAATGGGGACAGGTCTAGTGTTCCTTATGTAAAATGTCCCCTTTTTTTTAATTCATATTTTTTAAATTTCTGTTAGTCTTTTAACTATTTTTTTTAAATCGATGAATGAATATCTTTGATTATCACAAAATTTCCCTTTTTTTCATATTTTTTCAATTCTTGTTATTCTTTTATATAGATATTATTAAATCGTTCGAAATAAGGATTTAATTAATTAATTCATTCATTTATTAATATATTTGATTCTCACATCTCTGTTTGGGACCGGGGTGCTCTGTCGGCTCACTACGGCCCCGATCTGACTGCTCTTCGGTCGGGAGTGGAAGTAATCGCAGGAGCTCTGGTACGGGATCCGCTCCACACTGCCCTCGATACGGATCTACAAATACAAACAAAAAGATTTAATAATAATGGATCGGAATTATATAGCGGTTTTAATCACACTCAAATCGCTTTACAGGGTTCCAGGTTCCATTCATTCAAACACAGTCACACCGTTTAACTTCCAATTCAAATAAAAAACTGTGAATGTCTCAATTTTCCATTTCAATAATGAACAGTAAATCCTTAACAAATCAATTTTTATTACAGAGTTTCCGCATATACAAACATTTTTTATTGATGATAATTTATTGTGGGGGAAATGAATAGAAATATAATCAGTAGAAATGTTATCAGTAGGAATAATGCTGGCCTGTCTGTGCGAATCTACATATACAACATGTATTTGAAGTGTTGAACTTAACTTACATTTCAAATACAACACTGTAACTGTATCAATTTTCTATTTCCATTATGAACAGTCATCCTTAACAAATCTAGTTTTTTTTACAGAGTTCCCGCATATACAAACTTTTTATATCGATAATAATTTATTGTGGGAAAAATTTATAGAAATGTTTTTAGTAGGAATAGGAAAGATACTGACCGATCTGTTCAGAGGCTCCCAGTAGAAAACCAGACTTGCGAATGGGTTGCTCTCCTGTGGACAAAGATCGGGTTAATGAGGCCTTACTTCAATAATACATAGGCCTGGATAAAAATAAACAAAATAACAATGATAAAAAAGTCAAATTTTAATTTTATTATATTATTATTGTTATTTTAGTATTTGTTAGACTATACTGTATATGTAGTATGAGGTCCAAATAATTTTTAAATTTTACATATTTTCTATTTGGGCAGCAGTGGCGCAGTGGGTAGGGAGATCGTCCTCTGGAGTGCAGGGTCGGAGGTTCAATCCCCCGCCTACCCACTACATGTCCAAGGTTCAAGGTTCAAGGTATCTTTATTATCCCCGAGGGGCAATTTGTTGTACAGCCAGCAGTAGAGAAAGATGGCAAATATATAACATATAAGACAACAAATAACACAAACAGATCACATAATTTACATGTGGTCATTGACCAGACTGATGGCAGCAGGCATAAATGATTTCTTCCACCGGTTAGTTCGGCAAGGTGGATCGAAGTGTCCCTGGGCAAGACACTGAACCCCAAATTGCTCCCGATGTTTCAGAGGGCGCCTTGCATGGCAGCTACTGCCATCGGTGTATAAATGGGTGAATGTGGTAAGAATTGTAAAGCGCTTTGGGGCTGAGAAAATCATCTAAAAAGCGCTCTATAAGGCAAGTCCATTTACCATTTTATATACATATTTATGTTCGGTAAAATAAAGTATATATATCTGATTCTTATAACTCACCAGCTCTGAACCTTTCCTGCTCTCGTAGTTGGAGAAAAAGCGGAACCCTTCGTTGCTGTAACCTTTCAGGAGAACCATGCGGGCAGAGGGACGCCCATCTCTGTAACACACACACACGCGCAAACACACGCACACCCACACACAAAGTTAACATTAAAAGGTACTGTGTGTGCACTAAAAAATCTGGTGTTAATACACAGCCTAGGCACTGTAAACGGGGGTGTTGCCAGCTACGGTGGGCCCCTTTGTTAACATACCCATTTACAGAACCTAGGCGGTGCCGGTGTATTAACACTTTTTACAGTGCACACACAGTACGGACAGGTAGCGGATTGTTAGGAGATATTTACTGATTTTGACAAAAAGTGATTTTGTCAGCAAGCATTCTCCAGAATCGCTGAAACCACATTTAAGACTGTGAAGAAAATAAAAATAAAATCTTTCATATCATTCTGGAGCACACACACACACACACACACACACACACACACACACACACACACACACACACACACACACACACACACACACAACACACACACACACACACACACACACACACACACAAACACACACACACTTCATTCTGGAGCTGTTACATACTTGGTTGCGGTGGCGATGCACATAGCGTTGGCCTCTCCGACTTCGGGACACTTGGTCGCGTCATCGAACCAGTTCCCAAACTGTTTGATCGGGTCCAGAGACACGAGGTGACTCTCCTCAAAACACTGTCAAATAAAACCATCAATTATATATGAATACATCTAGTAAATAGACAGACAACAATACTCTTTTCTTATGGTTACATTTTTTTTCAAATATAGGCCTATTATTATGCCCCCTGTAAAGCACTTTGAATTGCCTTGCTTCTTTCTGACTTGAACTGAACTGGAGCAGTCAGTGACAAATACATACAATTCCTAGATATGTGGCTCCTTCAACAATGCAACAAACAAAATATGTCATACATTTAAATTAGAATAAAATACTGCATTGTGTTAAACTATAGACAGACGCAAACCTAATGCTATGAACAAGTGTTATAGATACAGATGTGAATATAAAGATATATGAGCAGATGTCATATAAACAGATGTTAACATAATATAATGGAAGTATGCTATGTCGTATTATGGCTTATGCTTGACTGACAACAACAGTGTCAGCCTTTAATCAATTTTACTTGGGTCTGTTTTAGTTTTATTCTTCCTGTACTTTGCACATAGCCTACACATACCTTTAAAATGTTATATTCAAATGTATTTCCAGTTACTTTGTTTGTCAATTGCTCTTAAATTCATTGTATTTACTGTAGCCTGATATGCATCAACATACCAAGACAATTCCTTGTATGTGCAGACGTACAGTAGGCTTACTTGGCAATAAAACTCATTCTGATTTAATAGGCTGCAGAGGCCACAAGTCAAAGTCAAGGTTTGAAACATATATAAAACAAAGATTTCTTTCTCGAATACAAACTTATTCTTAAGCTTAAAAAACAGTATATCGTTTTAACCATGCAGTTGCACAGACTGGACAGTGGATTATGTCATATGACAGAGTGTATCTTTTTTTTATCCTAGATGGCACACACAGGTAGCCCGAGTAACTCAAGGCAAGGCAAGGCAGGTTTATTGCTATAGCACAATTCAGACGCAAGGCCATTGGTGCTTTACAGGGGCAAGATTAAGATACATAATACACATTAGAAAAGCGAATGAATAGAAATAGAACTCAGGTCCTTTAAACGCCTCCCGTTCATAGACTGTTGAAGGCTACTGTATAATGTCACACTCACCTCTTCATCTCCTTTGTATTTCTTCCTCATGTCACTCAAATCCATGCTCGCGCGCTCACCCGTTGGTTTCTGACAGAAATTAACGGCAAAGACGGTTTGACGAGCCGCTGTCAGAGAGGCACGAGACGGTGGATTTCTACCAAATAAACCGATTTGACTCAATAAAACTGCACTGAGTTTGCGCCTCATGCTTGTCAGACAGTTACAGTGACGTAACTGCACATCCTCCTTTACGTAAAAATATTACGTAAGCGAGTGAAGGCTTTTAACGGCACAACATGTTTTATTTTTTTATTTAAACAAAATAATATTTTCCACAAGAGTGTTTTGATGAAGAGTGATATATGATTGTGCGTACATCGGATTTAATTTAAGAATAAAAATAAAAGGGAGGACCTTGATGGGTGATGCTGCGTTCAAGTCCTATATTTTTTGTTAGGACTTCAAAGTTTAAACCACCTGGTTGTTCATGGATTTCTAAAAATCTCAATTTAAAATGACAATACATACGCCTCTAAATAGTCTTAACAAAATGTATTACTATAAAATAGCTTAACATTGATTTCCACACTTTTCTGTTTTCTTTCTCATAGTTTTATATCATTTTTAAAAGACCAACTCAGATCTGTACAGAATCAATGAATCAATAAATGATAATAATAATAATAAGTATTTTTTGGGGTATGCGTGCTTTCCAAACTTATTTAAAACCTTTTTTTGAATAATCAATTGGATAATACATTCACACTTTTCTTATGTTATTGTCTTTTTACCGACATGTCGTTGAATGCAGCATCCTTGCCATCAGCACATCCTGTTACGTAGTTTCCTGGTAAAGATGGCGGCGACCTTGTGTGCAAAATTCCTACCGAAACAAGGTAAAGTAAAGCCAATACTTCAGCTTTTTCCTTTTCAAATCAGGTTTTAACATTAACAGTTTAACTTTGCGTATCTTTCAGCATGGCTGCCTCTGACGCAGAGCGTGCGTCACGGGTCCAAGTCAGTGACGCGGCACAAGAGACCGATCCACATCCTGAAGCAGAAGATGATGGCGGTGACCACCTACATGCCTCCGAAGCGGCCCGTTCCCCTGGGAGCTTATCCGGCCCAGTCTAGACAGGCACAGGAGGTACACAAAACACTATACACCATAATCATTATTTAACCCACTAATTAACTTGGTTTGATGATGGCAAGAATGATGCATTCAAAGACATGTCGGTAAAAAGACAATAACTCAAGAATATCTATCTATCTATCTATCTATCTATCTATCTATCTATCTATCTATCTATCTATCTATCTATTCTATTTACCTTTCCTTATACAATACCGCTCTAAAAAATGAAGAAACCACTCAAAATGATCAATGTCTCTGGTGTTACTATTTGTAGGTATGTGTTTGAGTAAATAAGGAACATTTGAGTTTTATTTGGTAGACTTCTGACAATATTTGCCCCAAATATTGTCATTTAGAGCATTTCCATTCATTCATCAATTTAGAAAAATGTAGAAAAACTTCAATTCATGCCTCTCTGTCTCCCCTCCTCAGGATAACCCTCTGTTGTCTATCTATCTATCTATCTATCTATCTATCTATCTATCTATCTATCTATCTATCTATCTATCTATCTATCTATCTATCTATTCATGCCTTCCCCCTCGGGACAACCCTCTGATATCTATCTATCTATCTATCTATCTATCTATCTATCTATCTATCTATCTATCTATCTATCTATCTATCTATCCTTTCATCCATCCATCCATTCATTCATTCATGCCTCTGTCTCCCCTCCTCAGGATAACCCTCTGATGGGTGTGATGAAGCGAGAGGTGCAGAAGATCTTCCAGGACTGTCAGATGATCGCTGTGGTCCAGAACAACGCCAGCAACGCAGATGACATGATGGTCCTCAGACACAGGCTCCACAAGCACGGCATCACCGTCAAGTTCTTCCCCAACCAGGTAACAACAACATTGTTTTAAATGTTTAAATGTATTTGATTTGATAGAAATGTATTTAGAACATGAACATGTAAAAGAAAACAGAAATGATCATACTGAAAATACTGATTTTACAGACCATAGAAAGCATAATTAGATTCATGAATGACAAACACTTGATAATTGTACAACACGTTCGAAAAGGAGTGGAGAGAAGTTTACACTTAATCGCATCTCTACAAACAATTTCAAAGCTGTGGAACAATTACTCATCCTCACAGCCAGTGTTGTGGCCCTCAAGATCACTTTTTTTTTGGAGGTTTCTGTCTCTCTATTTTTACTATATTACATTCCATTTCTAACAAGTCATTTCTTAAAAAATGCCATTATATTCTACACACACTGTACCTAAAAGAAAAAAATATTTCTGCTACCTCCTCTGTTTGCTTCACTCATCACTTTACACATAGTTTGAACCAATCACCTCCAATATCCGTGGGAGTCTGTCTGTCTGTAACTGATAGTTGTTGTATTGTCCCAAACATGCCTCTCTTGAGAATGAGACCTTGTGTGTCAATGAGATAACCTGTATTAACAAAGTTTAAAAAAATAAACAACATAATTTTTTCATTCCCCTCTCTTGAAGGTGATGCGGTCGTTCCTGAACAACAGCGTTTACAGCAACATGGCTCCTCTGTTCATCGGACCCACCGTTCTGGTCGTCAGTAAAGAACCAAAGGCCAAGGAGATGTTAAAGTCTCTGAGGGCCAGCCCACAGATGACGCTGCTAGGTAACGTTTGTTTACTTCTTCAACAGGAACTTTTTAATGAAGAATGGTCATTTTATAGTGTCGCACATGCATGATGTCATCTTTTAGGAGCCTACAGATTTATTTGTCCGTAGACACGTTATTTGATTCCGATTGTGATCCTGATTTGTAAATTTCAAAAGCCTAAGACAGTAGTTCTAACAATTTAATGCAATCAAGAAATGGGATGAACCGATTTGAAGATGAAGTTTTTGCACATTTATACTACATAGGATCTCAGAGTTCAATACACCTTCATATTTCTTGAGGTGAAGTAGGTCTTTAAGAACAACATTGCAACTTGAAGAATTGATTTTCTTCCTGTTTAGAAATAGTTTTATAATATGACACATTGATAATAATGATAAACACAAGTAACATATTCTGATGGTCGTTTATTTCTCTCAACAGGGGCCTGTATAGACAACACGTTGCTTAGCGCACAGGGAGTGTTGATGTATTCCAAACTGCCCTCGGTTACCGTCGTCCAGGGTGAACTAGTGAGCGGTTTGACTATGCTCACCTCCCTCACTGCCTCACTGCTACAGAGGCCTCCCGTCCATCTATCGGCCCTACTGCAGCAGTACGTTAAACAGCAAAGCCCGGAAACAGGCACACAAGACGGGGCAGCAGCTAAATCAGAGGAGGCTACGTAAAGCTATGGAGGAAGTTACAGATGGGACTTTTTAGCTGATTTCTAGCTGCTTGGAATGACAAAAGGGGTTGTCTGGTTGGATGCATACTTCAAAATGTGTTATGATATAGCACCAATGTTACAGGCAAATATATAGGAGCTGAATATGTCTGTAAATAGGAGTTACAAACTTGAGTGGAGATGTTTAATTGGTGCTAAATTTAAAGCTATAGTGCGTAAGCAGCGTTTACAAACTGGTGAAACTGGTCGCCCCCCCCCGACACTGGCGCAGGAGCTCAGTCCAAGAAATGTTTCAGTTGGTGATTCTACTGCTAAGACGGAAGGTATAAATTCAATGCGTGATCACCGGAAACGGGCAGTGTTATTGTAATTACTCAGAATTCCTCATGAGGGCGACAGAAGGTACGCACTATAGCTTTACCTACATTGTACAATATGCATCCACCAACATAGAAGCATTCTGGCTCCTATGAATGAAGGAGTTTGCGGACTTGTTTTCAAAGCAACTCAAGCTCTGAATGGAAGTCTTTGGATTGGACAGTGCTGCGAAGATCTAAGTGTCACCCAAATAATTCCTTTATCTAAGGACATAAATAAACTGATTCAACATAATCTATTGCTCAATCTTTTTTAGTGGATTTAAGGCTTCCAGGATTTATCAAAATAAGTAGTTTTAATTTGTTTGTGTCTTTTCATACATACAGTATTCAATCAAATAGTCTTCACCAAAAATATATATATTTTTTTACAGTAAAAGAAAATCAATGCACCCTACAAAAAAACTACTAAATCTGAGTTACAAGGACAGTCAAAAACATTTACACTTAATACAGCACCTTTCTTAATCAAATCAGCTCTATAATTTACTCAAACACATATTGAAAGCCATATATGCCTGTATAAGTGATCCCATACATGGGTAAAAATCCCCTTTACAATTCTCCATTGTAGCTATTCAAAAGGAGGCAGTTTTTCACTGGTATCTTAAATTAGATTATAAATATTTTGCATGCCTAGATATTAAAGTAATACACACAGTATTACAGAGTGGCATCATTGTTATAAGGCATCATTGTTGGCATAAGTGGCATCATGAAACCCACAACCAGCCAAAATAAACACAATGTGGTCACAGATCCCGACAGTTAATCTGGAGATTACGCCATTGTAATCTGGGTCAGTTAGTCTATAATGGACTGTCTTTCTTTCCGACCGCGTTACACCACAATACAATGCCACACACTGCCTTAAAACACACTTTGATTCACGCAACCAAAGTAATGGTGTATTTTGTCTATATTGACCAATTAAAATGTACAGATTTGGTTTAATTTTGATATTTGTGGTAACTGTGATTTGAACTAAACTATTTATGGTAAAAGCTGCAGAGAAGAAAGTGTGACCTGCACTATTGACACACTATTATAATGATCAATTATGACTTGCATGAAGAGTGGTGGATTTATAATGATATAATAATGATAATAACTATGACAAATATTGCTGCTTTTCAGATTAGTAGTATACAGATTAAGGCCTACTTTCCAACCTTAAAATACCATATCTTTAAATAAATTCGCTTATAATATAGGCTAAAACAAGACCCTGTCAAGGTTCGTGCCCTTTGCGTAACGCTTATCAATGGCTAAAATAATAGTGTAGAGTGAGTCTGCCTGGCTACATTTCCCCCTCCACCACTACAGCCCTGCTAGACAAGACACTGCCTGTAATTCCTCTAATGCGGATAATGCCCATCAGGACACATTGCGCACGGTGCGCGCTCCCTGCGGCGCACAGCTATCCTCTCCTTGGATTTCGAAAGCAGCTCGTCTCGGTCCCACTGTCCACGAGTTTATCTGATCAGAATGAGTGATTATCTACCGCGATAACATGTAGTTATATGACGTTTTTTTGTCTGTATATCTGTCCGTTGTTCGATGGGAAAAGGGGTTTGATTTTGTAGGTTGAAATGTAGGTTTTTCTGATGTTTTTTAATCCCCAGTTAAGATGTTCGTTGGATTATATCAAGACTACAACAGATGATGAGAGTCGGAGAGGGATTTCAGGTACGATTTCTTACCTTTTAAACACGAGTTCAAACACTTTTAAGACACTGAAATGGAAAGAATGCGATTAAATTCTCATATTTCAACAAATATTTAGAATATTACATTACTAGACGTGTATTTTTTCAGTCATTTCCGTCGTGGATGGATTGTCGTAATGCTGTTAAAATACGTGTTTGAATTGTCAAAACTTGAACTTCTGTGTGCGCGCGGGCAGTGACTTGCTAATGGGCTTTAGATAATTGAGCTCGTTCAGCCCTGAATAGTTCACATAATGGGCCCCAAATGACTCGAGTGACATCAAGAGGAGATTTGCTCAATCTGAACTATTCGCACTAAAATGTATCGGTTTATCGCTTCGTCCAGGCTTTACTTTCGTCAAAACAAATGCTGATTCAAAAATCCAGATTTTATAGTCATAGGTTATGTAGCATACTGTACAGTAAAACAGGCGGTGGAAGTGTACAATGCAATAATCTGTTTGTTCTACTACACACTAAGCATAGGCTACTTCAACTCACAAATAAGATGTAACAACATATAGGTCAATATATACATGTATTGAAAATAAACTATTATTTTTTATTTAACCTTTATTTAAGCAAGGAAAAAACCTATTGAGATTAAAAATATCTTTTTCAAAGGTGACCTGGCCAAGACAGGCAGCAGCACAATGAACCACAGTTACAGACAAACAGTTACAGACAAACAGTTACAGACAAACACACAGGGACCAAATTAAAATAGCACTAAAATATAAAGCAAATCAATTCACACTGCAACAATCCTAAATAGACCCATCTCTGTAACCAGGGAAAAAAACCTATTCAAAACACTGACATCATAGAGAATCTAGCTCAATTTCCTTCATTTTCGACTTAAAGGCATTCAACGAAATTAATCCAACAAGTCCTAGGTCTTTCTGCAGCGTATTCCACACAGTGGGGGCAGAGTACGTGCAAGTGTGTGAAGTTTTCCAAGTGAAAAAGTGTGTGCACTAAGTAAAAAAGGGCATGGTGTGCTATTCATGGCAGTAGAACAATAAAACAAATGGTATGAGTAAGGTATTTTTAAATTAATATAGCCTAGACTGTATATATGAATATGTGTAAACTAAGATGTCTAGTGTGTGTGTTTGAAATAGGCCTATCTGTTGGAAGACAACCAGTGAGTTATAAATGACTATATTTCCTAGGCTAATGCCTAATAATGAGCTAATGAGTCTGTAATTTCAATTTAAAACAGATTGTGTGTGTGCATAATCCTCCTCACTTAGTCTATTTGAAAATGTGAAAAAACAAATGTAGTGAATTTGAGAAATTCCACATCTCATTCATACATATTTGATCCTTCACTGATATATCACTGGTCGCATTGTTATATTCCAAAGCATAGCTGCAATCACTGTATTTTAACCCTGTTTCCTGGCAACAGAGGTTTGATTGCAGTTACCCAACATGCACCATTGTTTTGATGGCTGCCACTTCAATTTAATGAGATCAAGATGTCAATCATCCATCGTTAGTCAATGTCATATCAACTCTTCCGGGTCAAATTAGTGGTCAACCGATATGGGTGTTTTCAATGGCCGATATATAATGGCGATATTATCTTTGTGTTTTTTGCATTTAATAAAATACAACAATTCAATAATAATAACTAACTGAATGAAAGTAACTACAATTATAATGTTTTAAATTAAATGTAGACAAAGAAATATTTGAAAAATTTAAAAAAAAGTGCATTGTCTATTGCACTTGTATCAGCCTTGGCTCTGTGACATATGGCCACAAGGGACTGCTATCTCAAAATGCCATCAATTGGTCGACTTCTAGGTCAAACATAAGCAAAAGTGGCATTCTGACCTAAGTGAATAACCTTATATGTGTGTCACTATGAAATTCATCCTGTAAAAATACATTTTAGTGTCAAGTTTTGCACAGAAACTGAAAAAAGTGAGCTACGCATTTGTTTTTGTTTTTGCAAATCTGAAATTACACTTCGTAATCTTTAGTTTAAACCTTCTAGAAACAGTAACACATATTTCTTCGGTATGCACTTTGAGCTAAACAACTTTTATACTTGTAGAATATTCTTGTTTGTTCCTTGTGAGTAAGTGAGCTCAGAAAACCTGCAAATCCGTTCATCCTGTTTCCATGTCCGAGGTCGGTCTTATGTCACAACAAGCTGTAGGCTGGTGCTCTGCCCATATTTAGATAGATGGATGGATAGATAGACAGATAGATAGTTAGACAGACAGACAGACAGATAGATAGATAGATAGATAGATAGATAGATAGATAGACAGACAGACAGACAGATAGATAGATAGATAGATAGACAGATAGACAGATAGATAGATAGATAGATAGATAGATAGATAGATAGATAGATAGACAGACAGACAGACAGACAGACAGACAGACAGATAGACTGACAGAGACAACAGACAATAGATAGATAGATAGATAGATAGATTATTATGTTGAGACGGCTTAAATTCTGATGTGTCATTAACTTCTTTCCCATTCCATGTTTATGTGATAGGGACAGATTCTACCACATTTTTCTTACTGACCCCATCTTTTTATATTTCATCGTCTATTTTGTCTATTTTTAGTGTTAGGATTTGTCTCGTCTGTTTGTTTGTTTGTTTGTTTGTTTGTTTGTGCCAGTGCACTTTTTATCTGTTCACTGTGGGATAGTGAGAAACGTATTCTCGATTCCCTTATATGTCTTGTACATGTGAAGTTATTGACAATAAAGCTTGACATAGACACTGAAACAACAAATCTCCAAATGTGCAGCATCACAGCATTTATAGCTACTGATAATGTCCAATGTCCGTCCCTAGAATGGCTTTTAAATAATCATAAATAACACATATGAAACTAAGCCACATTAAACATACAAACACATACAGTACATATTAAAACAACATTAAAGGCAATGTTCACTGTTATTCTTTTCTGCAGTCGGATAATGTTACAAATGCAAAGACAAAAGAATACAACTTGAGTCCCTAATGGACTTGGTTAAAAATGAATACGTATGACAATTATTTTGTTACATGTTTTGATATTTTCTTATATACACTTACACACCACATGTTCTAATACCATTGTTTAAAAATAAATAAATGAGTTAACAATCAACAAGTGGGATGTTTGTCATATTACTGGGTTGTACTGTGATGTTTTCTGTGCCGAGTTCCAGTGAATCTTAAACTTAATTCAATTCAGTTCAAAAAATCATATTGCCCATCACTTAGTGACAGTGAATTACCTTCAGGCTATAGTTCAAACAACTTAAAAACAACATAAGACTCACAAAAACAGTTCAATATATAACAGTAAAAGAGAAGTGAGTAAAGAGAAGATGCATTAAAAAGTAGTGCATATCCCATCATTTTTTTTAGCCAAAGATCCTCCGAAGTGTTTGCCAATTGAATGCACATGCACGAAAACATGATACAAATGTGCCGAGGTGTCTTTATACAAACCGAATCTGGACACTGCCACCCACTCGACACTAGCTGTCTTTAGAGACCTTTTACACTGTTCTTATTATATTTCCTTTTTGCACTTTGCTTTTTGTAAGTCCGTAAAACTTGTTTTTCAAGTCAGTAATTGATTATTGCTTTAATATCCTTTGATACTGATTCAGTAGAACCCTTTTGCACAGTTTCTATTATATTCTGTAATTTCTCTTCCCTGCTTTAAGTATCGAAGCTTGTTTTTCCAAAGTAATTGCTGTTGGTAATTGATTTTTACTTACAGAATACCTTTCTGACAATCCAATGAGCGTGTTATTGTGCTACAGCGTCTTTGCCCTTTGTCTGTGCTCTGTTGAGATTCTCCACATCTCAGTGACGCGACGCTAAAAACGTCCCAGTGAAAAACCAATTAAGCCTTTGGTTGGTAATCCTCTCCTCGCCGGCAATGGTGTCAGAATACCGTCGGCTTTACCACCGGCACGTGCAGACCTGTATTATAGATATAGATTATAGTTCCCCCCCCCCCTTGTCTTCGTTCTTATGTTTTGTTTGTTTGCTTGTTATTAAAAAAATGAAACCAAAATAAAAATAATTATACAAAAGAAATACTGTATTATGGAGATGGGTGAACAATAGACAACATTTTGGAATGAATCAAATTTAATGTTTTGTCAAGAAAGATTATTTGTTGTCTGTATTGTGCTTTGAGCCTGTACAGCACTTTGGTCAACCAAGGTTTGTTTTAAATGTGCTACAGTATGTTACATTGACATGACAAGAAAAATAATAATTCCAAAACTTAATTTCTCTTTGGCCGACAGGACTCAAATTATTATGCCAATATGTAATAGAGTACAATTACATCACAAAAAGTGTTTTTGAAAAAAAGGACTAAAAGGGTCAACTAATATGTAAACAACTTCAGAATCCGAATCCTTTATTGTCATTGTACAGTGTACAACGGCATTGTAGCAGCATCCCAGGATACACACAAACACAAAATATAAAAATATAAAAAAAAATAATAATGCAGAGCACTAGTGAACTTCATTGTTGCAGTATTAAATTAGAAGCATACTGCATGAAAATTAAAATATTCTTGCATCAAGTGCCTGCATCTTGCATGGATATTTACCCTAATGTCAGTGTAGTGTTGTCAGTGTGGGCGACTAGAGTTCCAGAGTGATCTAGTTGAGTATGCAGGATGTACGTATACATGGGCCTGGGCTGAGCTCCTCCTGTCTTAGAATAACTAACTGGATTATACAGTCACATCTCGTCTCCTGCTCTGCTGAGCCCGTTTTAACACTTTCACTTTCCTTTACTGCTTGTGGAACTGTAAAGGCTGCAAGGACCCTGTTGTACTGGCCAGACTTCTTCTTCTTATTATGGTTCAGAAGAAATCTATGTTCCCATGAGTTAAAAGTCACCAAACTTTGCACTCAAGTCCAGTCCTGCACCAAACATAGGCTGTGTTCGGAAAGCCTTATAACGTCCTCCCTCCTACATACTCAACATATACTCCATACTGTCTACTTAACTATCGATTGTGTATGTGAGGTTTGTCGGACTGTTTACACTGAAGTATACAGAAGCGATAAAAATAATAGTTTAAAAAAAACCTTCCATGCCGTTTGAAAAGACGCAATGCATTGTGGGGCGGTTGAGTAGGGAAAAGTAACCTGTTGATCCATACACAAAATCTTCCCGGAAGTTAGGACTCATCCGGGCAGTTCTCGCCCATACACAAGCTCGCATACACAACCATCACATACTCAAATTGACGTCAAAATGAGTATGAGTAGGACGTTAGTATGGCTTTCCGAACACAGCCTTAATCAGTCTGATTTGTTTGCTTATATTCCTGATAGATTTCAGAGCAATATTCTCTCATTGTCTAACCTGCTCCTTTTATTACAGGGAGTGTTTGGGTGATAGCAGAGGATCTCTCTCATCACTCTGCCTTTGACAGAGTGACGGTCTGAGAGTGTACAGTCAGGGAATTGACAAAAAACACACATTATTTAGAAGAGCACACAATGAGCTAAGTAAGAGAGACGAAAGAAAATATAAAAATTATATTATATTCTGTTCATGCAAAAATGACTGCATTTGGTAGAAATAGATCAAATAAAATAAGTATTTTTATAATATTTTGAAATCAAAACATAATATTTAGATTTTCATATTTAGAAGCCAGGACCATTTAGATATTCATGATGGTTTTACTGAATCTTGAATCTTGAAATCAAATCATAATATTTAGATTTCAAGGCCATTTTCCCTCATTGTCCAACCTGCTCTGTCCTTATATTACAGGGGGTGTTTGGTAGATAGCAGAGGATCTCTCTCGTCACTGGGCCTTGAGTTACTGACGGTGTGACATGGACTCTTACGGCTCCTCTCTGAACCGCAGCCAGTCTCTGGCGAGCGGATTGGAGAAACCGCCACCGACATGGAACAAACCAACACACTCACGGAGCAGCAGCACTCTGTCATCACGCCACTCCAGACAGGTGAGGCCTTAAAGCTATAGTGCGTAACTTCTGTCAAACCCCCCCATGAGGAATTCTGAGTAATTGAAAACAATTCTAAGGTGAATCTACATTAGGTAAAGCCTTCAGTGATCGCTCATGGATTTTATACCTTCTGCTGTACGTCCAGGTTTTTTCTAAGCAGTAGAATCAACAACTGAAATATTTCTTGGGCTCTTCTTGGGATTTTTCTGAGCTCCTGCACCAGTGTCAGGGGTGGGGGGGGGGGGGGGGAG
This sequence comes from Hyperoplus lanceolatus, assembly GCA_026929865.2. Classification (NCBI taxonomy): domain Eukaryota; kingdom Metazoa; phylum Chordata; class Actinopteri; order Uranoscopiformes; family Ammodytidae; genus Hyperoplus; species Hyperoplus lanceolatus. The sequence continues at coordinate 5,546,358 of CM049411.1, forward strand.
TTCGACACCAGTGTGTAAACGCTGCCATACTGAGCAATACAGAGAGAGATATGTGTATAGACCAGAATATCTCAAGATTTTGTGAGGCCATTTCTGTGAAATTCACTTTTCTAATAGGTCAATACAATAACAAGAAAAAGGAGTAGGCCTATCCATAGTAAGTAACCATAAACCATAAGCATTCTCCCCCATTCCTTCTGTCTGTAGATTATCAAAGATTGGGAAGTGATAGATGACCTTCAGGCGGACACTAACCTCGGAGCAGAAAACCTTCCTGACATGACCACGCCCGGGATCTGTGAGGGATACCTGCTCAAGGGGAGGAAGTGGCCACTGAAAGGCTGGCACAAGGTCAGAAATATACGCACACACACTGCAATGCACACACACACACGCACGCACGCAAGCACGCAATCAATCACTCACTCACTCACTCACTCACTCACTCACTCACTCACTCACTCACTCACTCACTCACTCACTCACTCACTCACTCACTCACTCACTCACTCACTCACTCACTCACTCACTCACTCACTCACTCACACACACTCATGTGTAGGACTCTTATCAATAAAGTAATTCTTATTTAAAAAACATAATAAAAGTGAAACTGTTTTTTTCAGCGATACTTCGTCTTGGAAGCGGGAATCCTGCGTTATAGCAAAAGTCAATATGATGTAAGTAAACGTTACATTTTGTTGCATGTTTTTAAGAACAAAAAGTAAAAAATAAATAAAAATAAACCTAAACAAATTATTTTATCCACTGTAGGTCTCCAGGGGAAGAGTCCAAGGCTCCATGGACGTCAGCCAAGCAGTGATGTCCATTAACAAGAAATCAAATCGCTTCGACTTAGACACAGGCGACATCCTCTATCACATGAAGGTATGGCAAATGCTGCTCCTTCTTAATTTTTATTGAATTTTCTTATGTATTTCATATATTTTTTAGATTTTTTAAATTTAAATATATTTATTGATATTTATTTTTTTATTTTTTATTTTGTTAACCATATATTTTGTAATTTTTAAAAATTAATTAATAATTTTTTTAAACTGTTGCTACTTGTCGGACAAATGAATTGGATGATTTCAGAATAAATTGATTTTTTCTTGTCTCCTGATAAACAGGCGAGGAGCCATGAACTCTTCTACATCTGGACGACTAAGCTCCAGGCTCATCGTCTGTACAAGAAGAACGAGGCGACTCACGCTCACTCCAGCTTCATACACACTCTGTCCTACGCTGGACAGGCTCAGAGGAACGGAGATCTGGTGAATATAACAACACAAAAATATAGTCAAATTGTCATCCCCTTTCTATTTAATGTAAGCCACGTAACTGTAGATGTTTGAAGGTATAAATCCTCCTTCTTCGTCTTTTTAATAATTTATATCTATATAGGAGGCCGCCATTTTGCACAGCCATGTTTCTACAGTAGCACAGAACGGACAAACTTAACAGCCTTATGCATTTTTATAAATAGTGGGAGTCCTGGGGAAATGCACCTGTTGGAAGACCAAGAAGAAGACGCACTATAGAATAAATAACTAAAAACATCTTCACCTCATCACTTGATGTTGTGGAAAGACTTGAGGCAGTGGTGGATGATCTTTAGTAACTATAGCTTCTTGTCCTTAGCAGGGGAGCGTTGAAATTTAAATCTCACTCCTCTATCCTCCTCCCTGTGTGTGTGACTGTGTGTGTGTGTGACTGTGTGTGTGTGTATTGTCGTTAGCAGATCCCTGGTGTCATGGCGGACCCAGCTGGAGCTCCTGGTCTGCTGCCGTCAGCAAACAGCAAAGTGTCTGCCTGGCTTCAGCAAACCCACGACCAGGACATCTGTGTTCAGGGTAGTTGTCATGTAGGATACTGTATATTGTATGATGAAAGAGTTACAAGAACCTATTTATGTCTGGATGTATTTTAAGTCACATAAGGTATTTTGTGTCCAGAGGGAGCTTTGCAAATTCTACATTTGGCTTCATCAGCAGTTTCTAGTTTTAACAAGCCAAAAATGCCCAGCGAACTTCCAGTATTAACTAACCCAGAATACCAACCAAACTCTCAGTCGCGGTTGAGTGGTACCGTGGGCAAGGCATTCGCCAGAAAAAGAAAAAATAATTAAATAGAATAAAATAAAAACAGTTTTTCTTGTTACTGTATAGTATAGTCAGCTGTGTGTGTGTGTGTGTGTGTGTGGAGCCAATTTTTTATTATAAAATGTAAAAACATGACCTCAGGAATAGTCACATAAACTGAACAATGGACCAACCCTCTCATGTTTTGTATTGTGTCTTTAATGACCTTGATAAGCGTTATATAAAATAAAAGTATTCTAATTATCATCATGTTTTCTTCCAGAGCTGAACCGTTGCCATCTGGACCTGACCGAGCTGAGTGTTCTGATCCAGAGGCTGCAGCAGCTGGAGACGGGACAAGCTTTCTCTAACGGAGACCTCAAACGCATCATCAGCATACAGGTTGACCCACTGTTCAAATATATTAATAGAGCCTAATCTATACAGAAAAATAATATTATTATTTAAATTATTTTCTACTTTTTTATTGTTGTTTACAAATGATTAAATTATAACTTTTTACTTAATTTTTTTGCTGCAGAATATTTCGCTGTTCAAATCTACTAATCTATCATCCTTCATTCAGCAAAATAACATTATTTATTTTAATTAATTTTTCGTTTAAAAAGAATTCAATTATTTATCGGAATTTATTTATGTATTTTTTTTAAAAAAAATTTTTTTATGACTTGCAATTATAATTTTTTTTTATATGTAGACAATCATACAACATAACATACAGAAACGAGTCTGTAGCAACAAACACACAGCCCCTCCCACCCCCACCCCCCACCCCCCACCCCATAACCAAAAGGGTCCATATTTATTTATTTTTTGCTGCAGAATATTTCCCTCGAGAAGCCCAAGAAGCCGAGATCAGGGAAGAAATGGGGCCACTCGCGCACCCTGTCTAGAGTGGAGGCTCTGGGGATGGTAAGAAAGGTCAGAATGATTTCTTTATAAAAAGATATGACTGACATTATTTTACTTTCATTTGTGCATTGATTTGATATTAATAGTTTAAGCTAATTTTTAAACTTGTTTTTTTATTATTTAAAGTTACAGTGTGTAGAATGAATTAGCATTTTTTGCAGTGACATTACACAATGTACCTTTAAATAACAAATTAAGTTCTATCAGTGGTAATTTTTCGAATGTATTGGGTTTAATTATTTGACATTTTTGACATTAATTATGGGGCCTTTCTCTAATCCAAAGCCTATTCGTGGACTAACTAAATCGGTGAGTTTGACAACGGGCAGATCACGAGAGAACTTGATCAGAACTATTAGTTTTTGTTCGTTGTCCCCCACATAACGTCATGTCTTTCACTTGTTTTGTCCTGTACCGCGTCTAACCCCCCTAACCTCTCCCCCTCACACACAAAAAAACAAAAGACCTGTAGCTGTGTGTTAATGGTACATAAAACTCTCAAGTATTTTAACTTGTCATAGCAGGTAAAGCACAGGTGTAATATTACTGCTGTCTGTGTTCCATTTAATTAAATGTTATTGATTTCAGCAAGACATAGAACTATAAAACAATGCGGCAACAATAAAACAATTGAACTACTTCTAGCAGACAGATAACAAGCGAAATGTCAACCAAACTGATTGAATGAACCATTTCCCCACCACTTCTGTTGTTCCCCCTTTCCAGTAGGTAAAGGACAGTTGTAATATTAATGCTGTCTGGGTTCCATTTTGGTCCAATAAATGTTATTGATTTCTGTTAAACTACAGACAGATAAACTGATTGTCAACTAAAGCAATACTTCTCCCTCCTCTGCCCCCCCCTCCCCCTCCTAGCTGTCTTCCTCCCAGCTGAACACGTCTCAGCTTGGAGCCTCTGTTCCCTCCATCCCGGACTACGTTTACTCCCAGCTCTCCCCCCCGGCCGTCTCTCTCTCTCCAGAGGGAAAGAAGATCCAGCAGGACATCTGTGCCACCTCAATACGAGGTCAGAGACACACATATACTGTACACGGGTAGACAGGGTTAGAGAAGGTGGCAGGGTAGGAAATAAACTTTTTTATACACACATGTGGGCTAGGCATCAGAAGGTAGTATTGTGGGTACACAAAACTCGAGTCTGATGTGAAGTACAATAAGAAAGGCATCTGCACATATAGGATCCCAGGCGGGTTTGAACCCCTCCCTGTGTGTGCCCCAAGTCCAAAAGTGCCCTGAATAAAGAAATATAAAAATATTGTTTTTTAGAATATGCCTTTCCAATTTTCGAATTACTCGGCATGCCCCGTGCTCTCAAATTAACTTTTAAACTTGTCCTGGCACGTGTCCCTCCAACCCCACCCCAGTTCAGTCGTAGTAAATTCAGATTCACTGTTTCAATTATGAAACCACCCAAAACAGCACTGACTTTTTATGTTATCCATTTAAATTAACAAAACAGTTTAGAACGTCAGTAGGATTTGGTTGTTATTTCCTCATTCTTAACAACTCCTCCCTCTGCAGTGTTCTCCTCCCTGAAGTCGGTGCATGAGACTCTGTCCCAGGAGAAACAGAAGCTGCTGGACGCCACGGGAACCAACAACCTCCACCAGCCCAACACACTAGCACTGGTAAAGACCAACTCTTTAGTCTGGCTTTTAATTTAATCCTGTTTATTGACCTTAATTCTCTTTTACAATCTGCACCTCTGGCACATATTCCCCCAAGGCCTTTTAAAGGACCTATATAGATATATTTATTGCATGTTGTAACTTTTTTTTTTTACCTTTCTATTTTTATTTTTTCATTTATAATTGTCTTACTTAAATTTGTTTATTTTCAGTAAGACAACAAATAAAATGTTTGTACATGTTTAATTGTAGTGAAATTGTAATTGATTTCTATTGATTTTATATTAAAACTCTATCAGTTTTTCTTAGAAAAAGCTATTTTTGTTTTCACACTGTAAAGCACTTTGAATTGCATCAGTGTATGAATTGGGCTACTCAAATAAATTGCCTTTCCTTTGTATTTCATTAATGGCTGCCCTTCTTCTCTCTCTCTCTCTCTCTCTCTCTCTCTCTCTCTCTCTCTCTCTCTCTCTCTCTCTCTCTCTCAGCCTACAGCAGCAGAGGGCCGTCCGTCCCGCTCCCCCTCAGTAGCAGATTCTACGGCGGAGTATTTTGACGCGAGTGATGACGTCGTCCGCTGTGGAAGTTCCTCTGACCTTTCTGACGAGTCCGGACTGAGTGACGGGAGCACAACCAACTCTGAGCCCGAGGAGGGACACAGTAAGTCTATCTATCTATCTATCTATCTATCTATCTATCTATCTATCTATCTATCTATCTATCTATCTATCTATCTATCTATCTATCTATCTATCTATCTATCTATCTATCTATCTATCTATCTATCTATCTATCTATATCTGCATGTGTCGGTACACAAACAGAAAACAAACTTATTGAGTTCAGAAATAACTGTTCACTGTTTTCAGGAGACTTTAAACTTCATAAAGAACCTTAAAATAAACTTTGTACGTGTGCATTGAGAACATTTCCAATATATTAAAGCACTTATTTGATCACTTAATATCTCAATACTAAATAAATTGCAATGAGTAAACAAGATCAAAGGTGTGCAATGAATTACATGTGTTTTAATGTAACACACCTGCACAATTAAGGGTTAGGGCCTAAAACTACTGTATACCATATTAAGCTTTAATTAGTAAATGCTAAACTAAAATGGTGAACACATTATGTCTGCTAAACATCGTTGTAAGGAACTTGCAGACACTAGCATTACAATAGATTTTTGTTCTTTATATTTCCTGAACAGACACAGCAAATTGCACTGTTGCGCTTGAGAACTATTGCCATTCTTTATTACCAGAATGTTAAATATTATTTCCTTTCACCACCATCACAGCCTCAGCCACCAGAAAGTACCGCGCGAGCATCTCCAAGACTCCTAACAGTGTTGTTCCAAAGAGCACGGGCAGACGAACCACTCTGCCCGCTGTCTGTCCAGACAACAGCCACGTGGGACTCATGGCCATCCTATATAATAACATAGGTAAGACACACCTAAAGAAAAAAATAAAAATAAAATAAGGTGGGCGCTAGTAATGTAGTGGTTATAGCGTCCCCCTAGAGGTTTATGCCTCGCAGCAGACCCGGGTTAGAATCCAGCCCGGGTCGTTCTCTGCCTGTCATTCCCCCATTTCAACTCTGTCCCTCCAAAACTTTCCGATAATATTAAAAAATGCCCAGATGTAATCTTAAAAGAAAAAAAAACTAGCTGGAATTCATGGCATATTGTAACTTTGTATGTTGATGGTGTTAAAATACAGTGTGTGTGTGTGTGTGTGTGTGTGTGTGTGTGTGTGTGTGTGTGTGTGTGTGTGTGTCGCGTGTGCGTGTTATTTTGTTTTACATAATTGGCTTACTTTAACATACGTAGCAGTTTCCTTAAGGCTTATATGGTGTGTGTGTCTCCAGGTAAGGACTTGGCCCGGGTGTCGATGCCGGCTGCTCTGAATGAGCCGGTGAACCTGCTGCAGAGGCTGTGTGAGGAGCTGGAGTACAGTGAGCTACTGGACACAGCCAACAACACAGCAGACCCCTATCAGAGGATGGTGAGGACAGACACACAGTGTCAACACATTATAATTATCTTTTTATACTTTATTGTTGAAGCATATATTAAACAGAGTTATTTTTTTACATTTACAAAATCATAAAAAAAAATTTATGCTGTTGAAGATAATTAACTAGTCATTAGTGTTTCATGACTTTATTATGTTTGTGGCCCTTCAAATAAAGTGTTTGTGTCCATCTTATTCAAAATGACATGTTCATAATATTAAAAAACTTTGATCATTCAAAACCAACAATATTAAATTAGGGAAATTAAAATGAATGCTTAGGGAACAACACTTGGTATCCAACAAAATACAGGTGTATTGGTGCGCAGGGTCAGTTTTTGGCCTGTATAAATAAAAAATAAAATCAGAAAATAAGTGAAGGGAAGGGAAGGAATGTCTGCGTACACACTTGAAGATATATACAAAGTTTGTCTAGGGTGGAAATGGTTACTTATTGTTTACAGTCAGCTATTTGTATGTTATCTCCTGCAGGTTTACATTGCTGCCTTTGTGATCTCCGGTTACTCCTCGGCAACGTTCAGGAACCGCTACAAGCCGTTCAACCCGGTGCTGGGAGAGACATACGAGTGCATCAGAGAGGACAGGGGCTTCCATCTCATCAGCGAACAGGTAGGATTGGTTGATTCAGGAATTTACTGTTTGTCTCTTATGGACATCTTTTAAAGCCTCTTTAAACCAGATCTAAAATACTATAAATCAATATATGATTTCAAAGTTGGGTGTCTCGATAAGCTTTAAAAAAATCTGATTGAAAATAAATATTCATAGATACTATTAAACTTATTAAAACGTTTTTTTTTGCTGTCTAGAGTAGACTTTTGGGGGTTTTAAAGTTAAAGTATTAAGTTTTTTTCTGCAGGCGGTAAACAAGTAAACAAGACATAACTGGTTTTATGTGGGGTCAGATTTTTGTCTTTTCTTTGAGTCATCGCTCTTCTCTATAATGTTGCCAGGTTTGTCATCATCCTCCCATCTCCGCCTGCCACGCACAATCAGACAACTACTGCTTTTGGCAAGGTGAGACGCTCCTTTCATCAAATCAAGTCTGTGTGTGTGTGTGTGTGTGTGTGTGTGTGTGTGTGTGTGTGTGTGTGTGTGTGTGTGTGTGTGTGTGTGTTTGAGTTGAACCTGTAACCCTAACTTTAGAAATGCATTTTAAACACTGATCACATGTCTTTTTTCAACAATAATCAAAACTTCTAATTTGTATAAATGTTAATTTTATTCCTGAACAGATCAGCGATGGAAAAACAAGTTCTGGGGGAAATCACTGGAGATTCTGCCAACAGGAATGGTGAACGTCACTCTTTCAAGGTAAATAGTTCACACCTGGCTATTTGTATTTCATAGAAGTACTGCAATGCCCCTGTTACATGTCATTAAAAGTAAGCTTAAATCTAACGTTATTTAAAAAGATGCAGGTTGGCTCATTAGAAGCAGTTGAGATATATGAGACACGAATATCATTGTTTTAAAATTACACTATTTTTGTCCAAAAAACATTAATGTCAGAACATGAAAACTCACGGTGCTTGTTTTGTCCAAGCACGAGTCCAAAACCCTAAAGGCATTCTGTTTGATTTAATTTGCTTTAAAACAGAGAAAACTAGAAAGTATTCATTCCATTTTCGGAGGTCTCATGTGAGAACCTACCCAGAGTCTGTCCTTTCTTTCACGATATCTTTATTGTTTTATACTTTTTTTTCACAACACATACAAACAAACATCTGCACCATCACACAAGGGAGTGTCCTTTCTGCTTGATAAATAGCTTCTCCCTATTTTACTAATTAATTAAATTAATAAAGTGCATTCATTCATATGGATATTGCCTGTTTTTCTCATGCACCTGTAGCCTGTTAGATTAGGATGAAACTTTTCCATTTAATTTAAGTGAAAATCATCACTTCTATAAAAAGATCCAGGTTTTCACTCCATAAAGGGTTTTTGAATACATTTCTTTCTACTTTTGTTTAATATTTTCTATTCTGACTTTTACATGTTACCCACCCTAGATAAACCCTTAATGTCATTGTGCTACATGTATACTGACAATAAAGTTAATCAATTGTTTATTGTTAAAAGGATCCCCATTAGCTGTCACCAAAATGGGAAAAGCTAGTCTTTCTGGGGTCCACAAAAAAAATCACTCATTCATTGATATGGACATGGCCTGTTTCCCCCAGGTATGGAGACCACTACGAGTGGAACAAAGTGGTGACGTGCATCCACAACGTGCTGAGTCAGCAGCGCTACCTGGAGCACTACGGAGAAGTCACCATACGGAACCTCAAGAACAACAACGCCACCTGCAAGATCACCTTCGTCAAGGTGAAGAAGGGACACACTTTAACTGCAATACTCTGTTGCTGTTTTTCTCTTTACAATGGTGTTTTTGAAAAGAGCTCAGCTGTGTTTGATGGTAGAGCATATCCAGATGAATCGAAAAAATTTTGAATATCATGGAAAAGTAAAAAAAAAATTAAGTACAAAAATATTTCAAGCTTTTTTTGCGTTTCAATTTCGATGATTAGAAAAATCCAGGATCTCAAAATATTAAACCAATCAAAAAAGGAAATATTTATAATATATAAATGTCGACCTTCTGAAAAGCATGTGACAAAATGAACTTTTCTACGATATTATTATGTTTTGCGATGCACCTGTATGTTAAGTTTTTCACTGAAAGCTTTTGTCTTGTCTCCCAGTCTCGTTATTGGGGTTCAGAGACAAATAAGAACGAGGTCCAGGGCACGGTGATGGACCAGAGTGGGAGCGTCATCCATCGGTTTGGAGGTCTGTGGCACGAGGGAATCTTCTGTGACACTTTGCCCACACCCAAGTGTGTCTGGAAGCCAAGTGAGTCCACAGGCATTGCAAAAATGACCGAGGAGACATATAAAAACATATTTTTTTGTTATTTTTGGGCATTTTCAAGCTTTATGTGATAGTGTGGAGAGACAGATATGAAATGGGGCAGAGAGAGGAATGACATGCAGAGAAATACCTGGGCTGTATTCTAACCAGTGTCCGAGGATGACTGAGCCTCAGTGTGTGTGTGTGTGTGTGTGGGGGGGGGGGGGGGGGGGCTCTAACCACTACACCACGGGCGCCCCCTTAGAAGACATCTTTATGAATTATTTTTACTCTTGAGTGTATCCTGTTTTTCATGTGTTGCTGGTTTTAGGCTGATGCTGAGATTCTGTTTTAGAGTTTGTTTAGAAAAAAATCCCAAAATTGACCAGTACTTGAAAAAAATAATGTTCTTGCCTGGAGCTTTTCTCCTCAAAGGGCAAAACTGCTAATCAGCATACTGTAAATCCAAGTATCATGCTTGCACTGAAGTTCACCTAATTGTCCCATGTCCCTCCAGAGATGCCCAGCCAATTGACTCTTTGAAATAAACAAATACTATGTACAAGTCTTAAAATGCATTTTCGGCCTTGAAAATGAATCATAAATCAGACATCAAATCTCACCTAATGTCACTCCACCTTCTTGTCATCCCCCTGTCCTTTAGTAAAGTGTCCTTGTGTTTTCTTGAAAGGCGCTGAATATAAAACTAAGTTATCATCATTATTATTATTCTAACAGATCCGCAGCCGAAGGACTCTCTGATCTACTACGGTTTCTCCAGCTTCGCCATGGAGCTGAATGAGCTGACACCGGAGCTCAGGCCGCTGCTGCCCCCGACCGACAGCCGCCTGCGCCCAGACCAGAGGTTAGTGATGCTGGGGAGGTTGCTGTTAAATACATAGGCCTATATTCATAGATGGAAGATTTTCAAAAAAGCATGGGAAACTTGTAGTAATAATGGCATAAGGCTCATGTCATATTTGCATTCATTGAACAGGAAGTGTCAGCTAGAACACTTCAAAAAATGTAATGTTGGAATTCAAAATTCGGGAATAAAATTAGATCCTCAAATTCACAAAAAAAATGTTATGCTCGCTTGATTTGGATTTTTACAGAAGCACTAAATGGACTCGCCCTTTTTTTTCCCTAAATTTAATCAACTCATTTTCACGAGAGGAAAGAGCTTAATCCCCGTGATCACAACATATAGGAATATAAAAAAAATGTATATACAGGCATCTCTGTTTAGGTCTTCTGAAGGTTTTTGACTTATGCAAATGTATTTAAAAGAACCAGAAAGAATAGATCAATAATGTGACTTAGGACATGTGATATTTTTTACTTGGGGTTTACAGTAAAATGGATTCAGTGTTATGATAAGCTCTGAATTCTCTCTGCTCTCCCAGGTCGCTGGAGGAGGGAAACGTGGAGGAATCAGACAGACAGAAAGACGTGATCGAGGAATGTCAGAGGGAACACAGGAAGGAGCTCAGCAAAAAGGGACAAGATCACGGCCCACGCTTCTTCAAGTGAGTTTGTTTTATTTTAATATTTTCTAGTTATTGAAGGAAAATAACAAAACTATCATGTATTTTATCATCTGTTTAATGCTTTAAAAGGTGCTCAGAGGAACTTTCTGTTTTTGTTCATTTTACCACGCCAGCTGTAGTTCCTGGGTGAGCGTATACCCATGACAAAGGCATTAAGAAAAACTGCACAAAAATAGCATTCTTTGCACTGATGGTCTCATTTGCTGTTACATTTCTTTTATGATCATCAGAGGAGAAATTAGACTGTTTAAGAAATATGTAAAAGTTCCTCGTAGCACCTTTTAAAAACAATTCTTAATAGATACCATGCCTATTGTAAACTCAATATCTAAAGAACTATTTGAGAAATGTTCCTCAAACTTTTGCACAAATGTCCACTCTGACTCAAAGATGAACTGAATAGATTTTGGAAGTCATAGGTCAAAGTCACTGTGCCCTCACTCCTCACGAACACAATATTTCAACAACGCTTCGAGGGATTTTCATCAAATTTGGCACAAACTCGTTGCAAATTATTTTTCTTCTCCCTTTTTCTTCAGGAAAGCCAAGGATTCCAGTGGCCGTGACGTGTGGCTGACTAATGGGACGTACTGGAAGATCAGAGAGGACCCAGGTTTCGCAAACACTGAAAACTTAACTCTGTGGTGACGAGACAAAAGAAAAAAACCCATGAGATATCTTTCTATATATATATATATATATAAACAGTATATATATATATTTATACAATGGGTGGCTTAAATCCAGCGATCCGATTGGTTCCTAACTGTTGTATAAAGGGGCGTATACATAACTGCTATGACGTCCAATCAGTTTGATAACAGCAGCAGCATATATGAACCGCTGTCAGTGGAGAAATGGCTGCCTGTCCCTTCTGTTGGCCTATGACTGGTTCATGGGCCAAACAGTCACTGATCAAGTTAACTTGGTGAAAAAACGTAGGGAGAATTTTCTTATGAATATCGATTTTATAATAACGCATTTACAGAGTTTTTTTTTAGATGACTTGAATTTAATGCTTTGCTGTTTGAGAATGTGACAGAGAAGACTGAATGTGTGACGCTGAAACGTGAGACCAACATGACTTGTGAGTGAAATTGTAAACAGTTTTTAAAGTTTTCAAAAATTGTCTTTGCTATGTTATTTAACAATGAAAACATACCATCACACCCTGTCTTTCTGTCTGACAGCAAACTGCTGTTTATAACACAGATGTGAACGATCCGATCTAATATCAATTTTGGTTGTAATTCATTATGTCTCATAATCCATATAGAGTTTATATAAATGTTTTACTCAACGTCATTGCAAATGAGGGACACCCCTCAACTGATCTTTCGAGTATAAATAAATAAATAAAGGTTAAATTAAATGTAATATTGCAATTTTATACACATAGACAAAATGTTATAGCCCAAATTATTAAATTAGTTAATAAATAATTAAATGGCTGTCAATTTGCTATTGCACATTTTAAAATCCTATTTTAAAATCATTTACGGAAACAGTTCAAAACTTTTAAAATAGAAAATGAATGCTATGCTTTTCTTTTTTTTTGTAAATGTCCTGCTCTTTTAATAAGAGGTGCTGTAATGTAACCTCAGGCTGCAATCACACCAAATCAGGCCGTGTGGTGAAAACGCAGGCTGTCAGATTCATTTGAATGAGACCTGCATATCTGTTTTGGCTCCCTGAGAGAAGAAGAAAAAGACGAAGCCCGCTGTGTTTTGAACCTTCTCAAATTTTTTAGAAATGCAGCCCTGCGTCAATTTATTTAACTAGAAAAATGAACTGAAGTCAATGAATGCTACAATCACCAACTGCATAATAACTGGGGAAAAACCATATACATGACCATTTAGTATTGATGTTATGCATATGAAGTACTGTATATTCTGTTGCTTTCAAGTTACTAAGAATATGATGCTGACTATGGAAAGAGGATGTGTAACTGATAAAGCTGAAGACACTGTATGTCTAAGTACTGTCAGTTATTACTAACATGTATCATACAATGGTGCAACATCTATAATAACAACATGTTAACGTTTTTTAAATTAATGTTTTTTTTTGAAAATGTAATTCATTGTTTTACAGAAAATGACCAATGTTCAGTATGTACACATATTTAAGAGATGAGATGAGATATTATTCTCTATTTTTTTTTGTCATTAATAGTGAAAAATAATATCCAGCTGGTTGGAAATCATGTGCGTTCTGTATTCATACAGTTCATTAAACTGTCGACATCACAATCCTGTTTTATTTTGTTAGAATTTATTTGAACTGCACTTGATCACATATATAGATATTCCATGAGTTTGAGTTAGACTTTTTATTTTGAAATCAAACTATTGCTACTTACTATATTTGATTTATGAAACAAATTAAATCTCACATAACTCTTAATTACATTGTAAATGCAGCATTTTCCACCTACATTAAAGCTTAAGTGTGCATCTTTTTTTTATACATAATGAATGTCGGTTACATTCAAGCCATCGCAATGAGTTGACAAAAAGTTGATTAAGCCTATCAGCTCCACAAAACTCTCTCTGTATTTCTCAGTATGGCATCGTTTACAAACTGGTGTCGCCCCCCGTCACTGGTGCAGGAGCTCAGAAAAATCCCCAAGAAGAGCCCAAGAAATGTTTCAGTTGCTGATTCTTCTGCTTGGAAAAAAACCTGGACGTACAGCAGAAGGTTTGAAATCCATGTACGATCATTGAAGGCTTTACCTCATATCGATGCACCTACAGTGTTGTTGTAGTTACTCAGAAGTCCTCATGGGGGGCGACAGAAGTTACGCATTATAGCTTTAAACAAAAGGAAAACCATTAAAAACAGTAAATGTATCATGTGTAAGCTTTATTTTCATGAATAAAAAAACAACAATACAATACACAAGTTTGTTACCGCTTTTCAATAAATAACAATATCCGTCCTTCCCTTTTTGAGAAATCTTCATCTCTTATCTATAAACTCTGAATGAAGTAAAGTCACGGGAGGATAATGTCTCCCTCGACATTTATGAACAGTGCACATGGACCACACCCACAAAAAAAAAATAACATGCTTGTTGTCCCGTTTGGCGTTTATACAATTTTCTGTTTTATATTATACAATAAAAACTCTTGAAATACAGTCCCCACAGTCTCCTATTGACGCAAACAATGTTCAAGGGACACACACACACACACACACACACACACACACACACACACACACACACACACACACACACACACACACACACACTTATGGGAAATGGAGGTAATAGGTTTTTTTTTGTACATGAAGGGTTGGCGGATGTAATAGCTGAGATGTCCAGTAGGGGTCATTCCTGAGGTGTTTGAAAGCATTTTTATTTTTTTAATGTGAGATCAATGAGTAAAAAGCACGCAATTAAACCACAGCACATACAAATAAATAACTGACTGACGTGTCCACAGGGCAGCGATCACATAAAGCTTTTGCTGTCATTGTTTACACTACGCCATCATCATTATTGTTGTTATTTAAATTATACAAATTCACTTCCTAATAATTGCACTTGAAACAAGAAATCGTCGATCGTGCACCTTTTTATTCAGGCGCTTTAAGAACTGTCACCAATGTCAACATTAACTTTAAATGAGTACATCTGTTGGAAATGTTACACAGGCATTATCATACAATATATCCATTGATTTTAGCATTACATTAAAAAAAACCTCACTTTTGTTATTATTTAAATGTTCAGGTGAAGGACTGTAGCACTGTCACACAGCTCGTCCTCTTTGCACCAACATTGTTAAGACCTTTTTTGCATATGCATGTATCTTTGAGATTGTCTCCAGCGTCTAGTGGCCCAATGTCTTCTTACAAGGTGGCTAGGAAATCATTGTTAAAGATGAAAAAAAGTTAGAAAAAAATCTTTCCTAGATTTTTTGAGTTTTGAGTCTCAAACTAACACTCTTAAGTGGAAAATAAGCCTATTGAACTTTTCAAGCGATGAGGCGTGACGCTTAGCCACAATAGCCAATCAGCTTGGAGATTGACCTCACGTCACCGACACCTGGTACAATGGTTATTGTTTAAAATTCTTAGTAGGCCTATTTATGGAACTGTTACTGACCACTGTTTGTATAGGCCTAAGGATGTTAAAGGTGTTAAAGATACATTTTCATTAGCCTACATATGAATGCTAATACCTCAACAAAAGATAATGAGTTGGATGAATAGAAAGTTGTCCTTTTAGTATTGGCCTCAAAACCCAAAGATCTAGACAGGCAGGACTTTGCAATTTGAGTCTTCCTAACTTTTTCTTTTTTACCATGCAGCTTTGGGGGTCTGAGAAGAGCTTACCGTTTGAGTTGACAAGTGAAATCTTAATAAGCACCTATACACTCACACATTAACACAGTATCTCATCTGATACTCTAAAAAAACGACAATTTCTGCTTTTTTTGTTTTACTTCAAGTTTTTTATGCTAAGATAACGGTCTGCTTAGCATAAAGAAATAAGAGTGGCAGCAACTTAATAAGTCATCCCTTGTATAGCTTTGAACTCAGCATAGTAAATGTACATTTATACAACAATGTGGAACCATTTTTAACAGCTCATTTTGTGGCAGAGTGCAGATTTATTTTTGAAATCAAGTCATAAAAAATGTCATAGAATTTTCTAAAACACCAACCCTGATTTATGAAGAGTACAGTTAGGGGCCCGTGTGTGTGTGTGTGTCTGTCTGTCTGTCTGTCTGTGCGTGTATGTGTGTGTGTGTGTAGCCCCTGCAGTGTTGTCTGTCCTGGGACATTAGAAACACCTGGTGCAGACTGAGTAGCAGATTTCTGATCAGGGGCGACTGCTAAACTCACTCTACATCTCTATCACCGTGCCGACAACCGGTGTTCTGTCAAACGGTGTCACAACACAAACGGCCCCCAGACATAAAAGGGGGAAAGTGTGTGTGTGTGTGTGTGTGTGTGTGTCCGGTTACTATGGATTTCCTGTTTCCTTATCGTCCTGACAACGCCTGATCTTGTCTACCTACATGTGTATGGAGAAGTCATGAAGTCTGATTGACCCACTTCTGTTTAACTTTCTACTGTAAAGGGGAAAAAACTGCTGAAAAGTAGATGTAGAATTAGGGAATCTCACACATTAAAGGTGAGACACGGCAGGCAAGAAACTATTCTGAAGGTAATTATCAAAGAAGGATTTGTTAATTTGTTGTTATTTATCTGATTTATGCAACATTTTCTTCTTTAGAACCTGGAGAAAATGTATTTTTAAGACCTGTTTAAAGTATTTTTTTTGTAATAATAATTTAAAAAAAAGAAGAATCTGTATCCAAAATCTGCTCTGTGAAAACGTTTTGTTTTTTAAAGAGATGCAAATTTACACATAGTTAGATATTGACAAATTTGCATATTTATAAAAGTTTGTTTTTTACCATTTTCAAGCTTTATTTGATAGTACAGAGTTGAAATGTGGAGACAGAGAGAGAGAGGGAGAGGGGGGATGACCTGCAGTAAGGGTCCACGGGTCGGATTTGAACCCGCGACCACTGCAACGAAGGCCGGAGCTAATAGGTACTCGCTCTATCCACTACACCACCAGAGTGCCCCAAGTCCCCCCCAAAATGGTAATACAAAAAATAATTGTTTTAATGTCAGTAATCAACTGGCAACGTTTCATGATAACATCTACGAGTTAACCCTGTCACCCTATTCACCTGCAGTGTCTCACCCTCTAAACCTGTGAGATGTGTTGGACTGTCTCCAATTGTCCCTCGCTATTTCTGTTGTGGCCGCTGATTGAATTAACACACACACACACACACACACACACACACACACACACACACACACACACACACACACACACACACACACACACACACACACACACACACACACACACAGACAGAGGAAGCGGTTGTCCTGGTGGGATTGAGTTAGATTAGCGGTCGTGTTTTGGAGACATGTGCTTGCTAAACCCTCTTAAACCTCCTGACATCAGTAGTTCACGCGACACACTCAACTTGCAATGCTCTTATGTCGCCAGCAGTGGGCGCTGTGCTAAATGTATTGGGCCGGAATCGATAGACCAATTCATTTTGTGTGTGTGTGTGTGTGTGTGTGTGTGTGTGTGTGTGTGTGAATTGTAATTTCCACTCAGAGAAAACCATAATGGGGAAATGAACGTACGCATATTGTGTGTGTGTGTGTGTGTGTGTGTGTGTGTGTGTGTGTGTGTCTGTGTGTTGCACTAAACACATTTGGCCAGATTTGATACAATTTTGTGTGTGTGTGTATTGTAATCTTTACTCAGAAACCAGGGGAAATGAACGAGAGCAGTGTGTGTGTGTCTGTGTTTGTTGTGTGTGTGTGTGTGTGTGTGTGTGTGTGTGTGTGTGTGTGTGTGTGTGAATGGCTAGTAGGTGAGAAGTACAAGACAAAGACGTAGCAAAAGAGACATAGCAGGTGTTTTTGACGCAGTTGGAACAGACATTCCCTTCAGGCGTCTGTCACTATGGAAGATATGCAGATACTTTTTTTTGATTTTTTTTAAACCCCCTTTCTTTCCCGATGTTTCAAAAGCTTAAATCACAAATCACATGTTGTGTTTGTCTGTTTGGTGTGTGTGTGTGTGTGTGTGTGTGTGTGTGTGTCTGTAGGGCAACTTGAAGAGTCAAATCCACTGGTCGTTTCAACACTAAACTTTTGACAGTAACCTTGAGAAGTTAGTCCGGAAAACTGTTTCGTTTGACACCTTGATGTGTGTTAGTCACTGAATACCTCTGCAGTAAGTCAACACAGCAGCAGGGGCGAGGGGCGTGTGTTTGTGTGTGTTTGTGTGTGTGTGTGTGTGTGTGTGTGTGTGTGGACAGTAGATGAAGTTGTATGTTTTTGTCATGTGGGTCTTCAGCAAAAAACAATGTTCCAGCCCTTTAATCATGAGCGTATGGAAGTTAAAGGGCCAAGGGATAGCAAAGTGTTTTTTTCATTATGCACTTTGAGAATAATTTTGAAATATATTGTTGAGAAATATATTTTCGCAAATGTACAGCATTTTTGATTCTGCTGTATGTTTTGGTACATAGTGCAGAATTTACAAAAAAAGTTGACTTTGACTTTGAATTTAACAGCAGTCTTGAAATGTCGAGTTCAATCTCACCATTGTTTTTCCACTTTAGTCTCAACATTTCGTCGAAATGTATAATTTAAAAAAAAACTTCCATCTCTCATTTTCTCTCTCTCTCTCTCTCTCTCTCTCTCTCTCTCTCTCCCTCTCTCCCTCCCTCCCTTGGCCCTAACACTCTTCCATACGACCTTCCTGGACAGACCTGTACATGTCCATTGTGTGTGAGACTCTATATGGCGACCAATCTTGTAGTTCTTCAGCGGGTGTAATAGCCATAATAGTCCACATCACTACCGCTGTCTTTCTCGCACACTTCTCCACTGCGCGGTGGGGGTGGCGGCGAGTTTTCAGTGCTTGACGTATACGGCGACACCCTCCTTTTCTTGTTATTGTCCCCCACCATCCCCCCTTCAAACAGGCCCGAATCCACCGAAGTAGTGGCCGATTTCACGGAGGGAGGTTCTAGCCAATGGTCGCCCTGCTCTCCTGAACCCACTTCTACAGAGTTTTTGGGTTTTTCTTGAAGCAATGGCGGCTGCAAAGATTCCAGTAACGTCGGTGGGTGGAGCCTAGGGTTGCCAGGCGACGTGGAGGAAGATGAAGATGATGAAGATGTCGAAACGGGTCTAAACCAGCCCAGACTGGGTTTGCTCTGGTGTGTGAGGTACTGAGGGGTCGGTCGGCTGGTCGTCCAACCCGCCGACGTGGCTCCCGAAACGGATACGCTCGTGGAAGCGAAGGGGTGGTCCTGGTAGTAGCTGAGAGCATGGTGAGCGGACGTCTGCAAGGGGAAAGGCTTGTAAAACCCATTCCCGGAGAAGTCGCCATCGTAGGAGGACGTGAATTCGAGCCGATTTGGGGCCACGCCTTGATACCAGTGGCTGTGTGGGGTAGGTCCGGGGCTGGACGATAGAGAGGGGTCTTTATGGTGGTGCTGTTGGCCCACCATGTTGGCTATGGGCTCACGGAAGAAGCGGGTTTGGTTCAAGGGGCTCATGTATTGATCGGAGAGGTATCCCTGAGCGTAGCAGCTACCGGGCAGCAGGCCGTTCTCTGAAGGGGAGGGGGTGAGGCGGTCGCCATCCGGAGGAGCGTACACACTAGAGAGAGAGAGATAAGATGTACAGTAAACAAGTTATTATTCTTGTCCATATTATTTTATATATTATTATAGACATCTGTATGTAATGTTATATATGTACATACTGTTCTGAATGTTCTCTTTTGGTATTATTTGTATTATTTGTAATATTGTAATGCTTTGTCAACACTGACTGAGAAGAGAGGGAGATGGAGAGAGAGAGAGAGAGAGAGAGAGAGAGAGAGAGAGAGAGAGAGATTATGTGTTATTTACTGCCCCAAACCTCAAACTCTATCTATCGAGCAGCTCCCAGCCCGTCACACCCTAGAGCTGCAGCGTGCTAAGGCAGCGCAGCTAAAAGCATCTTTCACAATATTGACAGAGACATATGAGGACATTTGAGGACATTTAGGTTTATACATACTGTTTTATATTGTACAAAAAAAAATCCTTTGCACTACGTAGTATTTAGAATGTATCTTATGTACATATTGTTAAGGTTATGTTTATCTTATTCCACTCTCTATATATTTTTTACTTTTTTTATCGTTCCTATTGCACTGTGGGCCAGTGATAGACGCTATACAATAAAGAACTTTGACTTTGACTTTTGACTTGACAAGCAATAATCCAGATTCACTGTTTGTGGTGAGCAAATGCAAGGTTCAAATAAACAATAAGATAAGATAATTAATTTATCCCGAAGGAAATTCTTTTGCCAGGTAGTTTCATAACAAAACAATTATCAAAAAATACCAAATAAGTAAAATTTCAAATAATACAAGTG
This sequence comes from Hyperoplus lanceolatus, assembly GCA_026929865.2. Lineage (NCBI taxonomy): Eukaryota > Metazoa > Chordata > Actinopteri > Uranoscopiformes > Ammodytidae > Hyperoplus > Hyperoplus lanceolatus. Next base: position 5,566,471 of record CM049411.1, read on the forward strand.
TTGGAAAAAAGAATAAAAGTGTTATAAAGAACAATGTGTGAAGTACAGGCAACAGTAAGACACAATGCCTTATAGAAAGAATCGATAGCATTGATAGCCTTATACCATTATATCTCCTTCACAATCACAGTATTTCAAAATAATATCTAAGGTAAAAAGCTCTAATTATTTGCAACAAAGAAATAATGAATTAAATGCTGTCTATTATATTAAATGCCATTAACATAATATGACGTGATTTTACTGTAGTTTTCTTTTTACACATAGGGGAGAACGGGGGAATCTGAGACATCGGGTAATGTGAGCCACCCCCTGTATCTAGGCAACGGAAAACATTTGTGGTCATGTGAGATATATGTTTTCAAGCCCCTCTCATTTCCTCATGGCCCTGAAAGAGAGGACCTCATGGTGCTGTGGTAAGCATGTTTTTTTCACCAAAATAGGTATTTTGCATGTAAAAGTAAATTTTCTTGTTGTCAACTTAATCAACTGTTGTGCCAAAGCAAATGTATTCACATAGAAAAACTTCTATCATACGTGTTGATGAACTACCAACATATGAAACCATGTGATGCTGATAACTGAAGATTAGCCTGAAATGCTAAGAGAGGTAGTTTTTTCTCAAATTGTGGTGGTGGGGGAAAGTGAGCCAAATGCTGTGGGGGAAAGTGAGCCACTGTCTCACTTTCCCCCACCATGAGGCACAAGTTAAGTTTAGTCTTAAACATATTTTAATGTAATATTACATAACATATGTTTTATTTTAATGGCATACACATTGTAGAAAAGCCATCATGCCAAGGAAATACACCAGGAAGACAACCTGGGGCAACCACACGGAAAGAGCACCTTCTCATCTGTCCCTGTAACCTTCAGGGCTGGAATGTAGAGTAGGCCTAGTTGTATAGTATGACAGGCTGATGTTATAATCCAGTTGGGTCTTCTCCTGTGTTCTGAGTCCCAGGCTGTTCTCGCTGGTTCTGATTTTCCTATGCTTTGACCCCCAGACACTAGCTGGCTCTAAGGGTCCTGTGTTCTGACCCCCAGACTGTGTTCTTATCTAACTGGTTCTATCTTTCATTTGAATCTTATTAAAACCTTTTGAATTATAATATGTTGTATATGATTTTGTTCAGAGTTACTTTCAAGTGTTTAGAACATTTGCTTTGCTTAATTGACCAGTCCGACATTAGTTCTGGAATGTGTGGCTAGCTTTCAGGATTCCTACTGTTACAATATGTGTTGTTATGGTAGTTTCAGAGTGGAAAAAGTAAGTGGATCAGTTTACCCTACAGCTGGGGTAAAGTGAGCCACATGACAACTTTTTTTAAAACAATCATATTTTCACTGCCCTTTGTCTTGAAAACATTCTGCTAATGCCCATTTCTAGGAAACATCCTGAATTAATGGGAAATGTGTACATTTGAGTGATAAATCATTTTAGCTCCCTTCGAGGAGAGCAAATGTAAAAAGTGGCTCAGATTACCCCGTTAATATATTTTTTGGGCATTTTTATGCTTTATTGACAGTGTAGAGACAGAGTTGAAATGGGGCAGAGAGGGGAGTGACATGCAGAGAACGACTGCGGGCTGGAATCGAACCCGGGTCCGCTGCTGGCCGAGGCCCATGGGGGGTACGCCCTACCAACTGAGCTAAGGGCGCCCCTCATACATACAGTTTTGAATTAAAATTAAACAAGATTACTTACGTGTCGTAATTGTCACGGAAACCTTTAGCGAAGGGGTTATGGTCTATTTTCAGCTGCGTGATCTGTGTGGGGAATAGGAGGAGGGCAGAGGAGAGAGAGAAAGAGTGAGAGAGCGACCTCAAAACACACAAGAGAGAGAGAAGGAGTGAGAGAGTGACCTCAAAAATCACACAAGAGAGAAAGAGTCGAGGCCACTGACTAATAATTAATAAGGATTTATGTGCAATTTATTTAGCTGTTGTTGGAAAGAGTTCATAGAGGGGGCACAGAAAAGCAAGCACGTGCACGTACGCACGCAATACACACACGCATGCACACACACACACACACACACACACACACACATAAGTACGCATGCATGCACGCACGCACACTGACACACACCCTTATAATACATACACAACACGCACGCACGCACGCACACACGCACGCACACACACACACACTCACTATTAATGAATAAGGATTTAAGTGAAATTGACTTATTGTTGGAAAGAGTTCATCTTGGGGCAAACACACACACACACACACACACACACACACACACACACACACACACACACACACACACACACACACACACACACACACACACACACACACACACGCCCCTGGTGCTGTGTTGACTTACTGTAGAGGAATTCAGTGACTAGACATGTTGAAACTTCAATTTCATAGTGCATAATGCCATCTGTTCTACAGTGAGGGTTAGGGGTTATATATAAACTTATTAAAACATAACATCAGAACATATTTAGAATATAAATACACAGCAAGTGAATTTAGTTTTGGAGTACACACACACACACACACGCACACACACACACACACACACACACACACACACACACACACACACACACACACACACACACACACACACACACACACACACACACACACACACACACACACAGTTCAAAACAGTCACTCTTACACAATGTATCTGAACAGCTGTTAAAGACATTTGGCGCATAGCGGGAAGGACAGAGAGAGAGACACACACGGGTCAGATGAGGTGACGTGACTCTTTGAACTTAGCTACTGTAGGCACGCACGCACGCACGCACACACACACACACACACACACACACACACACACACACAGGCACATTCATACAGTACACACACACACACGCACACTTTATAGTAAGGTATTAGGAATGTAAACCAGCGTGTGTAAATTTTTGATGCGTGCATGCATAAAGCAAAGCCTGGGTCTATCTCAGACACGGCTGTGATATGAATCATTGAACTCTAGACCTCGTTTTAAAAGGTATTTCTAGAAGTCAGAGAAGGTGCTGTTGTGGTGCAACAATGTCTTTTTATGCTTTATTGATAGTGTAGAGACAGAGGTGAAATGGGGCAGAGTGACATGCAGAGTGACATGCAGAGAACGACCGTGGGCGGGAATCGTGGGCGGGAATCGAACCCGGGTCCGCTGCTGGGCCCGACCCGGGGGGGGGGGGGGGGGGACACCTTACCAACTGAGCTAAGGGCGCCCCTGTACATTCATTTAAAGAGAGTATGAGGAACTCTAAACTCTAAACTAAATGTTTCTTAAACAGTCTAACTTTTCCTCTGATGTTCATATGTAACGAGACCATCAGTGAAAACAACATTATTACTATATCGTTATTATTAATGCCTTTGCTCAGGTCTGAATCCCCGCCAACTAAATACAATTTCACTTTGCTTCACCATGGTCATATCTTTATTTTTTTAGTGTTACACTTGATAACATACAAAATCTATTTCCGCCTATAAAACCACATCCCAGTGAAGTAACTTACGTCTGCGTTCTGATAGGCGGTGACAGCGATGAACTGCGTCTCGGGGAAGATGAAGGTCTGAGCTTTAGCGGAGAGGAAAGCGTCTTCTGTCCCGTCCTCCTTCACCTCCACCAGGTGCAGACGAGGCTGGTACTTATGGAGAGACTGCAGCACGATCATCTGGGGAAGGGGACACACAAGCCATGCATTGAAGATTTAAAGGCCTACTTCACCGGTTGGAATATGAAGGTGTATTGAACTCGGAGATCCTATTTAGTATAAATGTGGAAAAAAAAATTGAAATCGGATCATCTTAGCCTGAGAAAAGGCAGAAAGAGTGTGTTATGGTCTCACTGTCTAACCCTACAGTTTCCTTCTTGTGACATCACAGTAAGGGTCAGGATTATTTTTTGCTTTTATTTGACAGACAAAAGTATAGATTCTCGCAGAAAAATTTGAAGGTAGATGGGAATGTTATGGAGTTACTGCAGCACGATCATCTGGACAGAGACACACAAGCAAGGACATTTACGATTTAATATCTGGTATGATTATGGTATTATTTTTTTAAAGATTATTTTCTCTACAGTATGTGAGAAAAAAAAGGTTAAGTCAGCGATTCTGGAGACAACGCTTCAGAAAAATCACTTAATGGCATGTCTGTTTACAGAGACTAGGCTGTGTGTAACACGGGATTTTTTTTTTCTTCAGCAGGCACACACAGCAGCACAGGCAGGTAGTGAATACCGAGGAGACATTTATTTCATTAGTGTACATTTATTTTTAAATATTTAAAAAAAAAACAGTGGTTTCAGATATTGGTTTTCATATGATACATGGGTTAATAAAGTGTGTCAGCCACTGATGGAAGTACTGTAGGGAAGATACACTAGACAGCCAGACAGACAGCCAGACAGACAGCCAGACAGACAGACAGACAGACAGACAGACAGACAGACAGACAGACAGACAGACAGACAGCAGCCAGCCTACCTGTCCCACATTATTGGTGCTGCCCTTGTTGTTGGTGAGCTTGAGTTTGCTGAAAGACACTTCCTGTCTCATCCAGTGAGCGCCGGTGTTTGGAGAGTCGGGGTGCATGTACATCCGGTTCCCTAGGAGAAAATCATGAGCAACATTTATAAGGTTCTAGTGTTTCTTATGCTATCATGTAATAAAGGAAACTATACCAAAATCAGTATTATTTCCACTTTGGGACAAGCATAATTCTGGCATATTATTAGCCATATCTGCAAACATGTATTCAAATGATATAGATGCAAAACAGTAATGCAATCAGAGTGCAATTTGAGACATAATAAGCTTGAACGCAATCCTCTATTTTTTTTATCATTTTTAAAGTTATTTGTGAAATATATATATATAATATATAATATATATATATAATATATAATATATATATATATAATATATAATATATATATTTGATCACAGAAAATTCACCATAAAATATCGGCTGGAGATACTGTTGTTGTTTCTGCCAATATAGATCTGCAGCAAAAAAACAAAACGCTTTTCATTTGGTTGATTCATTTCGATAAGTGATAGTTTGTTAAAAAGAACAATGCTTTCTGCTTAGGTTACACTATTGTTTTCATCCTTTCATCATTTGCTTAATTGTTATTGCGGAATACAATCTCCGCCATGTTTTTTCACAGCGTTACCACAGTGACCTGCTAACCTTCTTTTAGAGAACACCAAATCAGTGCAATATTAAGTATAATTGACTGAAGTTGTTACACCACAATTTCCACAGTTATGGCACTTCAACAGTTCAACAGTCACCTTTACACACCATCGTGCACAAGTGTTAAAACACCTTGTAGTGTTTCTCTCTATCTATATAATTGTGGTTCGTCTATCATCACACACACACACACACACACACACACACACACACACACACACACACACACACACACACACACACACACACACACACACACACACACACACACACAATGTCATCTTGCTTGGCTTAGTATTGTTTCAAAGGTGTGAACAGAAATAACTAATGATCGAATAGAGGAAGAGAGCACATGCATGGGAGTGAATCAAATCCATGTTATTTTTAATTTTTTCATAAACTGTAAATAAAGATAGGATGTGTCAATGTGCATCAAATTCATCTTGTCAATGAAGCCAATCAACTCCTCATAAATAGCGTATACAATTCTTGGTTGAGCAATGATACTGTGTTTGGGGAGAAACATGAAGGCAGGTGCAATTGGTGCCCAACAAATGAAATAACAAATACAATTCTAATATTTCTGTACACTACAGGCATTTCAAACACATAATATACCTAGTTTTTCTGTTCAAAGTCCAAATTAACATGGAGAGCCGTGTCTGTGCCCTTACAGTGAAGAAGAGTTCCTTCATGATATTCTAGTCCTTCAAGGTGGACTTCTAAGAAGCTTTGAGGGAGTCACTGGGCAGTGAAAGTTTGCACAGTATATCCAAGTTTTGTCAACTTCTCATGAACCAAGAAAATCAGCTCTGTTTTGATGTATATATAGATTGATAAAATAGTTGATTTGTTTGAAGAAATATGCCTACCAGACTTTTTCTAACTCGTAAAGAAAATCCAGAATCACAAACATTATAAAAACAAGGTTGCCTTTTGACATCAGCAAAGATTGGGTTGATTCCAATATTTGAAAGTTTCAAAAAATCAAATAACAATTAATTATTTGGGCAAAAGTTATAATTCTTAGCATACAACATCATAAAGAGGTGAATTCCTGTAACACAACAACGTTCTTTAATCCATCTCAAGGTCTCTAAAACTGCATACATGATTACACACACTACATTTTGAAATAATGTACAATTAGTTAATTAATTTCACCCATATGCATAAATGATCCGCCCTGCCCCATTTTTGTACAACTTAAATTGGTTTGGTTTCTTTGAATTTTATGGATTTATACTTGGAAAATATGTAAGCATTATGTAATGTATTAAAATTGACTGCACAGCCGCTGCAATCAAAATCAAATGAAAGTGATAGTCAATAAATGTTGGGTGAATTTAAGAGTTGGGAATAGAACGACTCCAAAATTAAATAAATTAATAGATTCTTCAGCTTGTGAACCTGTACAGCGTTGTAACCAATCTACCTTTTCACACACACACACACACACACACACCACACACACACACACACACACACACACACACACACACACACACACACACACACACACACACACACACACACACGTGTAAACTCTCTATATTGTTTTTTCCCACTCCCTCGCAAGCACGAAGCAAAAGCAACATCAAAATGTCCACAGAAACCTCCTCGACTACTTGTTTATCGTGATGCACAGTTTGGTTTCCTCATGCGAGCGCTTGGTTTGCTACAGTGGAGCTATAAGCTAACCACTTCCTCAACATCTCGCATGAGAGAGAACGAGCTGAGAGAAAGAAGCTGTTTACTTTTAGACTTTGATTGACCAAACTCATCAGCTGGTGTATTTCTAACATTTGTGTTCTTGTGAGAATTTGCAGTTCAAAACCACAAAGAGGAGATTTGAGTATGTACTTTTTTGTCCGTTATTTATTGCTACTGAGAGTAAGTGTCAAATTTGAGAAAACTGTAATGTTTGGTTGAAATATTCTGTCAAATTCGAGACACAATTTGTGCAATTTTGCATGTTGGTGGCTCAAAATTAGCAGGAACAGGTACTTTCAAATTTCCGTCCTAAGTTATGTGATGTTAATGAACTGCACTGTGCATGCAGTTTAATCCACACATTTTGCCATATCTAAAATGTCTTAAAAGCTATACACACTATATGATATTATTGGATTTGAGTTAAGGCACTGGTTACTTTTCATCACTGCTTTTACTTGTTCAGTCAAAGGCAATGATCGTAAAGATGAGCAGCAATAGAAAAATAAATAATTACACTGTAGTAATACATGTGTTTGGTTTGTATAATATGTTGTTGTATGTTGTTGTATGTTATTGTGTATTGGGATTTAAACATAAAACACATTGCACGTAACACATATCGCCCAGCTTTAGTTTTATTAGTTAATAAATAGTTTTGGTTTTTACTAGGTGTTGTGATTTGAACCTTACCTGGCATGTTGCCCTCTGCCTTGCCACACTGGACCCACTTTCCCCCCTGGTATCTCCAGTGGTGCTGATCGGCCAGAACCACGTCCACATAGACGTTATAATGAGCTGACGGGTCCAGGACGCTCACGTTAAAACTCAGGAAGGGGAACATCCGCCTGGGAAACACACAGGGAAACATGTGGTTAAGCATTGACTTGAATTGATGATTTGACGTTTCTTAATGTATTCGAGCTGCAAAGAATAAATGTTGTTATATAGCAAATTTTTGCAAGCCTTGAATTATTATGATTATTTCCCCCATGATTTATTTATTGAATGACACAGTTAAATACACTTTTTGTACGTATAATTTATCTTTAATTTTTTTTTATTAAGCAATAGCAGGCTTCCCGCTGACATGGGGCTAACACAGACACACACCTAAACACACACAGATACATAGCAACCAGCACAAGACGAAAACCTTAACGGTGGCATATAAGATGTATGCACAATAATAAATAAATGGAAATACCTTGAATTTAACAAACTTTTTGCATGTATTTTTGGGTCCTAAAATGCAATCAATGTTGGCAGTTGTTAAATGTGTTACTACTCGTACAAATTAATAAAAATATATGCACTAAAAATGTAAATAGATGAGAGAGAAAGCTGGAAATTCTTCTTAGAAATGTGATAAATTCCTCGAGAAATAATGCTCAAAGTGTCTGTGTATTCGTTGTGATATTTCATTTTTCATTTAACTTTTATTTATCCTCGAGAGACCAATTGAGAGGTGACCCTCATTTACAATGACGTCGAGTTCAAATCAAATTCAAAGGAAAAACAACAATACATACAAAATATTCAATGCAAATACGTCAAATACACAACAACAGGCGAAGAGAAAAAAAACAATTGAAACATTTAGCAGCAATTAAAATGAAATGGGTGAAAGATATAAAAAGCATGTATGACTACCACCAAGGGAATTTGACCTACTGAGCTTGTGCAAAAATATATATAAATATAGATTTTACTTTACTATAGCATAAAGCATTATTCATGAACAGAGGGAGTTTACTTTGCCTTGAAGGGCTGGGGCACACTTACACTTATTTAACTATGCAAAGGCCAAGTAATCAATGGTGTAAAAATGTACATGCAAATGACGACATGGCTTAAAACGTGGCTAGTAAAACACTGAGCTACATTGTGCACGGTTGACCTCATGTGTAAAACTAATGGGTCATGTCAGGAGAAGTAACTGTCAAAAAGAGACAGAGGAATAACTCCCTAACCCCCAAACAAATGTATATTTCTAAGAAAAAAATCAAGGATAGCAAAATGAAGTTATATAAAGTGACATACTGTACATTATAATAATTTCCTTTTAAAGCATGCAGAAAATGAATTTTTAAGACCTTTATTTATAGTCAATTTGTGACTTAAAAAAGGAAAAATCTGTTCAGTAAAAACGTTGGACTCTAATAAGATGTAAAAAATGAAATACAGAATTTAACTCTGGCTTTTTATCCAACATCTAGATTCTTGAAGATGCACATTTACGCATGATTCCTAAGAAATTGCCAAATTTAGCATATTTGTTCAAAAATGATTTGTAATTTATTTATTTATTTCTTTAACCTTTATTTCACCCGGAAGGTCCCATTGAGTTACAGTAACTCTTCTCACAGGGAGTCCTGTTTTAATGTTAGTAATCAACTGGTAGCATCTCATAATGATATCTGTAAGTTACAAATGTTACAAATGTTACCCTATTAAGCTGCAGTGGCCCTCCTTAAGAATATGTATGGAAGTTAGGCAGTTGTATAGTCGAAATAGTAATGGTTATGAGGTGAATGGGACAGCTGACATGGGGATGGGGGCGTCAGGGGCGGGCTAGGTGAATTTTTAATGTTACACTGTTAATAAAAGATGTCCCAGAAGCTGCTGGTGTTCCACACACACACACACACACACACACACACACACACACACACACACACACACACACACACACACACACACACACACACACACACACACACACACACACACACACACACACACACACACACACACACTGTAGTCTGTTAACAGTGAGACGGGGTAACAGGGAGGTCAGGATGTCCCAAGGCTCCACAGCCAGGAGACGGAGAGGAAGAAAAGACATGAAGAGGAAGTATAAGATATGGACACTGAATACACACAACCACAAGCATGCATCCCATCTCTCTCTCTCTCTCTCTACCCCTCTCTACCTCCCTCTCTCTCTCTCTCTCTCTCACACACACCGATCTCACACAAACACACTGCATACACACAACCACAAACATGACAAGTAGATAGACACTGGTGCTAGTGAGTGAGGGAGGGAGGGAGGGAGGGAGGGAAAGAGTGAGTGAGTGAGTGAGTGAGTGAGTGAGTGAGTGAGTAAGCCTACAGTGGCATATTTCATGTGGAAAGCCAACAATGAGAGTGCATGTAGTGTTGAGAGTAGTTCCTATTTTACACAACACAGAGCAATACAACATGAAACATACCAACACATGAATGTCATATTTTTTTATGTCAGTTTAGTATCAGGCAATTTTTATTTATTTGTTCTTTAACATAAACTATTGTCTAAAATTCTACGTTTTATATTAAGGGTAGGTATCACAGGCTCAATCTTCAGCCTACACCTTTTCTGTCAATTGTATCCATGTGTGTTTCTTCACTTTAAAATCAAGATCTCGAAGCATTAGTTATACTGTATGTTCAATGGTTAACAATCGTTCTTGTAGTGCAAAGACTATACAGAAAAAAAGAAGAAAAAAAAGTCAGTTTCAGAAACGCCCTCTTCTTTCATTTCTAAAAACCTTTTAGTCGTGGGAGGAACAGACAGATAAGATCTGATGCCAACAGTATTAGATCATCACTTTAAATACATTGAAACACTCAAGTGCTCTTGGTCAATAAAAATGCATTAAACTTCTAAGTATAGTCCAGTCTGATACATGTGAATCAGTCCCACTCCACTTGTAACTGTTCTAATTGTTCTGCTTCATTCAATTGATCCGAATGTTCTATTTGCTGTTGTGTCTTTGTAAGATTGTTGTGTATTTCTATTGTATATTGTGTATCTGTGTAAAGAACAATCTGACATGTTGGAAGCTGCAGTTGTTGTTTAGGCAAACTAGATGTATCTCATTAAAATTCAGTGTGATCTCCCTCAAGCAGTTTGGGCATTTAGTGGTGTGAAAACCAGGTGAAGTGTGTGAAGAGAGGATGTGTTCCAGGCTATGATGTTAGCAGGCTAGTGGGGGACACCTGAAGGGCCCGTGTGTGTGTGTGTGTGTGTGTGTGTGTGTGTGTGTGTGTGTGTGTGTGTGTGTGTGTGTGTGTGTGTGTGTGTGTGTGTGTGTGTGTGTGTGTGTGTGTGTGTGTGTGTGTGTGTGTGAGAGTGTGTGTA
>CM049411.1:5582500-5640000 GCA_026929865.2 Hyperoplus lanceolatus
ACACACACACACACACACACACACACACACACACACACACACACATCTCACCATGCGTTACAAATAGCATTCTCTTTCTTTTTACCATCCTACATACTACAACTGATCATACAAAGCATGTAGTTTGCATGCGGTATGTTACAATTGGGAAATACATTAACTTATTTATTTCTTCATAACATCGCGCCTTGATCTTGCCTCTTGCTTATATATCCGTCTCATCGCTGGTTGTTTTCACTCCGTTGATGTGACATTCAGTAACTTCCGGCGCGCACTGGATTGTGGGTCAGAATCGCCCAAAAAGCTTACTATTCTCCACACTAAAAAAATCTCGACCGGATGTAGTAGAACATCCGGGTATTTTTAAGCATGCTAAATCTGACCACATGTCATTTGGGACATCCTAAATCTTGTTCTACCGTACTTAATAGCAGGGTAGTATGGGGATTTGGACGCAACCCTCTACTCTTTCCTTTTCCCCCTCTCTCTAACCCGCGGTCTCCCTTCTTGTGGCCTGCGTCTACCCCCTTCTTCCTTATTTTGATATTTTTTTTCTAAATGTCACCGCCGACGGCCCTGTCTCTGTATTACTGGCTGGTTCACCACACTCATGTTTTTTTTTTGTTTTCGTCTGTAAAACAGCCTTCAGTTATGAGTCTTCATGTGCGTATGTATATATACACCTGGGCTGGTTTGAGGAGCCTGTCTGTCTGTCTGTCTGTCTGTCTGTCTGTCTGTACTGTCAAGTTTCCACTGAATCAGTGACACAGTTGGTTCGGGAGGTGGCATCTGTAATGTGTATTATAGACAGTGTTGGGGAAGATACTTGGAGTTTAGCTTTGCAAACAACCAATGATTGCACACTGAAAGAAGTTGAAAGCTACCCTATGGAACACTTATCCTCCCCTTCTCTGCTATTTAGTTGGGTAGAAAATGTAATGTAACTTTATTTAAACAGGGAGTATGTACAAAATAAACATTACTCTTGTTTAGAGCAAGGAGAGATGCATTGTTCCAGGTTTTAGCAAACTGCTATTTTCCACCTGCAGTCCCTGGGCAAGAAGATTTAGGATGTCCCAATCAGGTCGTCAAATGCAGAAGGCTTAAAAATACCCATCACCCAATCTATTGTAGAAGCTAAAAAGTGCCAATTTGTTCCTCAAAGGGTCAAACATAAACCATAAAAAATTTTAAATAACATGTGATATTGTTATGGCACTATATTAATCTTGTTTATTGACATAATTATTGACATTTTTAACATTGCGGTGTTAAACGTCTGCAGCCAATAATGCAACCGAGAACACGCCCACTATGATTTCCTTGGTATTTCCGAAAGTTGACATATACCTACTAAGGAAACATACTTGCTTATTCAATGAGTATAAATATAGACATTCATTTACTTTGATGCAGTCTGTAATACAGCCTATTAAAACATTTTACAGTAAGCCTATTAAAAGTACAAATATATGTTGTAGAAGACCAGATGTCACTTTTTTATATTGTAAACCTTTCCATTAAAGCTATAGTGTGTAACTTCTGTAGGAATTCTGATTGATTACAACAACACTGTCGGCGCATCTACATGAGGTAAAGCCTTCGGTGATCGCTTATGGATTTTATACCTTCTCCTGTATGTCCAGGTTTTTTCTTAACAGTAGAATCAACAACTGAAACATTTCTTGGGCGTTTCTTAGGATTTTTTTCTGAGAAACCAGTTTATAAACGCTGCCATACAGAGAAATACAGAGAGAGTTTTGTGGAGCTGATGAGCTTAATCAACTTTGTGTCAACTCGTTGGGCTATGACTTGAACGTAGCCGCCATTCATTCGTATGAAAAAGTTACACACTATAGCTTTAATGTCGATTCCGATTTTCTGCAAAAAAGGAACCACATCTTTAAGGTACTTTTGTAGTGGCTGTTTTTAAGTAGCTGCTATTCTTGGGAGCAAAACAAATCAAAGGGGTTTATATAAAAACTGCCAGACATGAGACAGATACGGTTGGAGGCAGCGAAGAGGGGAGAGCAGATGAGCGTGGTTCCTCTGTGTGTAAACCTTTAACTGATTGTTTCCCTGAAAGGTGTTTGTGTGTTTGGATGTTATGAACTTAGTCAGTCTTATCTCCTTCCTAGAACACACACACATACAAGCAAAGCATGCATGCACGTACACGCACACATGCACGTACACACTCACGTACGTACACACTCACTCACTCACTCACTCACTCACACACACACACACACACACACACACACACACACACACACACACACACACACACACACACACACACACACACACACAAACACACACACACACACACACACACACACACACACACACACACACACACACACACACACACACACACACACACACACACACACACACTCTTTAATGTATGGTCAAGCATAACACGTTTAAACTGTTAATTCATGCACATTTGAGGTTGGGGATATACAATGATCTATTTCTTTTTTGCAAATCAGTTCATTTTTGATAATTATTTATAGAAAAAAAGCCCCCATTAAAAATGAATGGGCTTCTTGGAAACCAAAATAGGGAAGAAAATTGTCCTTTAGACTCATATGTAAACTATAAGCCCAGCCCAGGTGTAGGTTCAAGAAAACTCAAGACGAAAAAAAAAAAAATTCACTTTCTCTTTTCAATTCTAGTCAGAAAATCCCATTTATTTGCAATCTAAAAAGCCTTTGTCTTCTTCTGTCCATTGTATATATAAGAACTTGTTTTAATCACTTGTCTGTTGAAATAAATGTAAATTAAAAAATTGTATTTCTGTTTTGTTCGACATCTCAGACAAAACAAAAAATGAAGCTGTATATGTTGCAACGTTGATGCCCGTCCGTCTGCAAGTCTTGATACACTTTGCCTTAATGCAACTACACACACACAGACCAAGCACAGCCTGAAATGGCCTCAACTTTAGCATAGTGCGGTGTGTGGATGTCTGAATTTAGCTTATGAGAAGTGCATATGAATTCACCCACCTCCACCCACTCTTCAACCATCCCCCAACCACCCTCCCCCTACCCCCCCCCCCTTCCTCTTCCTCTAGCCCAAAAAATGTCTCTAGATTTCAAAGCCCAGGTGTGGTACATGAGCAAAACTTCTGAGAGATCTGTCAGTCTGTCTCTGTATAGCCAGCATATAGTATAAAGAAGAAAAAAAAGTTAAGAAAAAAAAATTCTAGTTCTAGTACTTCCTGAACATCAAAGCTCCCTCTCACCTTCTCTGCGTGGCCATCTAAAGGCATCCATGGTGTTTGACCCCTTCTCTATACTTTCTCTCAACACTTCCCTCTTTCTCTCTTATAGATTTCGAAGGGGTTTTTGATTAAGATTGCAGACCCCCTTGGACTTCTACAGTATCTGATAAAAAAAATCACAGCAAAATTATTATTGTGGGACCCCCTGAACCCAAGATGAAAATTGAAGTTGGATTTCTTCTGATATTGAGAAAACTTTTTTGGTGTGCAGTTTGTCCTATACCCAACTTCTTCAAGATCTTGCAGAAGTTTTTGGTACGGTTTTGGCATCTTGATCGGTTGTTGTGGTCTAGTAATTTGCCGTTTTGCATGTGAGAGAGGGAGGGAGGTGAGTGAAAAAGAGGGGGGAATGTTTTCTTCATCAATTGAATAGAAATTTTCGCAATATGAGGTTTGTGGTTTTTACAAAACTCAAAAATTTGTTTTTTGTGTGTCATGTAGAAGGATAACACCTCCGCACCCATTTCACCAAGTGGGTGGTATTTACACACATGTGCAGAAAGTGTGTGTGTGTGTGTGTGTGTGTGTGTGTGTGTGTGTGTGTGTGTGTGTGTGTGTGCGTGTGTGTATTTATCATCTTTAGTGGCAGTAGAAAAAAGGGTATGTAATGCACATAATATTTAAATAGAGATTATAGCTACTGTTCACACTGTGTGTTTCTACCTAGAGCGCAATCTGCCAACAGTAGTTATGTCAAATGAGAGGAACACACACACACACACACACACTCACACACACACACACACACACACACACACACACACACACACACACACACACACACACACACACACACACACACACACACACACACACACACACACATACTTCATAGGAAAGAAAAAATACACTTGCGACCTGAAACTTTCTCTGCTCTCAACATCCACACACACCCTAACACTTCTAATAAACATATTTTATACAATAGTGACACTTTATTTTCATGCAAAAAGGAGAAGTGTGCAACCCTCTTGACTTTTTTTTTCAAGCCTAAAAGAAAAACTAATAAACTACTTCAAGAAACTACAACAAAGAAGCTTTTCTATCTCCCTAAAATGCAATTTAACTGAGATCAAAGATGCAGAAAGTACATAAACCATGCAGGGCAAAGGGGAAATATTCAGCAAGAGCAGCTGGTGAATTGAAATTCTTATTCTGAAACTGTGAATCCTACAGTCCTGGTTTTAAAAACTACACACGCACACGCACACGCACACGCACACGCACACACACACACACACACACACACACACACACACACACACACACACACACACACACACACACACACACACACACACACACACACACACACACACACACACACACACACAATCTAGTTTAAAAGTGAAATAGCATATGATTTAAATTTGGATTATAATTCTAAATTCTAGGCAAATCATTTCAAGTCAAAAAATATTGTTAATTCCTGCAATATGTCATTTTAATTAAAAAAAAAAATAAAAAATGCATCATCTCTTCAGCTGTCAGATGGAGTGAGGTCATTGTAAATATCAATGTCCTATAATGTGACAGCGCACTTGTTCTGTGTTCACGGATCCGAGGCATGAGAAACCTATGGCCCCAAACCGTCTGTCAGACGCACAAGTGTCGCGTATTAGTGAATTAATCTCCATCGACGTGGCTGCGCGTCTCAATGCTCGCTGACCCGTCCACAGCAAAGGGGCCCGAAGCGCAGTCTGTGTGTGTGTGTTTCTCTCTCTCTCTCTCTCTCTCTCTCTCTCTCTCTCTCTCTCTCTCTCTCTCTCTCTCTCTCGCTCTCTCTCAGGTCAAGATGAGCCCCAGAAAACACTTTTTTTTTTCAATTTTTTAGTCCATTTTTCTTCTTCTTTCTATCTCTATGAAAGTGTTATCGTTCCTTCAGCCGCCTACTTTACTCTCGAGATACCGCGCTGAGGTTTAAACTATCACAAAGTTTGTTTCGCACTTGATCGCGTCTCTTCCTTTCAGTCTGAGAGATCTTAAACGGTCTGATTTGATTTGAGTCGAGCGTGACATTGACAGAAAAGAGTATAATATGGGAGCTTTAATATTACAATCACAGCGAGACAGATTGTGTTTGACTAAATATTTAACAACAATCTAACGTTTTTTAGGAAGAGAAACGTGTAGCGAAGTATACTGCTGCAGTATGCTCAGTATACTGCTGCAGTATGCACAGTATACAGTAAGTACAAGTTGATTCCAATGTGCCATTCTTATCACTGCAAAAAAATAGGTTCAAATGTAATTGATTGGACACGTTTTAAGGGTTAAATCCCTGCTGCGTAAAGTGAAGAGACCCCTGTGGATTGGAGGTCAAGTTGATGTGTTAAAAAGAGTTTTCAATTTCTCTGATTCTTGAAGAACTTTTGCCGAAACAACATTTTTACTTGGTGTAAACGAAACTACAAAAATATTGGAAAAGCACTTAAAGTATATTACAGAGTTTAGTGAAAGGACTTTGTAAAACAAAATCAAGTATTTTAAATTATACAGCAACATACTTTACATGTAGTACATTACTGCGCATTTTTAGGTCTATTTCTAATCTAATTATGACTCATCTAGACACATTTTTGCACAAAAACAGCAACATCAATAAACTATAGACGTGTGTTCAAGGGTCATTCTCCACCTTTACTTCACGTCAAAAATCCACGTCACCTCTCCAGGGATGTGATTGTGATGACTGAAAAGTTTTGTAGTGAACTATGCCCTCCATCCGGCGCTACAGATATAAAATGTGTTCGGCTCATTATTAAGAACGAGCTTGAACCCGTTGCATTCTACTTCTCCAAGAACAATCTAAAGGAATAACTGCACTGTTAACATATAATTATTGATTATTCGTAATGTAATATAATAGGATAATCTGTGTTTGTGGCACACGTTTGTATTTTATATTCATTCCCTGTTATACGTTCAAACCGATTGGGCCCCTCCGAAATGCTTTAGTAGTTTATTTGGGGTTCTCCATTGCCATGAAGGGTATCATGAAATAATTACTCAGTGATATGATGATGGATGATGACGTTTTTAATAAACTAAAAGAAACTATGAAAAAGCTGTTACTGAGTAGCCTATGTTAGAAAGAGCGTAACACCAACATGACAACAGTGCGTAATTTGCTATTTCCTTTACTTTACTATAGTTCCCTTGTAAGTACATTTGTATTATTATTACTAGTAGCCTATTGTAAGAGCGTAACTTTCCGACTCACCTGCCCTGTTTGGTGATTATCATCTCGGTCTGGAACTTGTGAAACTTGGCCCACAGCGGGTAGTTATTGAGCAGCACCTGGGTCTTTCCACACACCTGTAGCCCAGGTAACGGGTACAGTGGCGGCCGTTGGTGGTGGTGATAACCGCCGTGCTGAAAATTAACGGCGTAATTCTCCACTGACGAAGGAGAAGAATACAAGTCTTTCCCACTTCCAGGCGTAAACCCGTCTCCAGTAGCCGTCTGGAGGTAGCCTTGGCCGGCTTGAGTTCTTGGGGGCGACCGCACCACACCACCACCACCGTAAGGGCAACTGCTCAAGCTCTGTGCGTAAAACCTGCTGGACTGCGCTGCTGCTGCCATGGCTTGGTCCGAGTGGTACGGGAGAGTCAGTGCGTCTTGCCCGCCGCCTTGCACCGAGTCTGGGTAGTAAAATCTCGCGTCCTGATGGTGAATCCCCATTTTGAAATCGGCTAGATCCTTGCTGTTGCTTCGGTGGTGGTGTAGATTGAGGCTGTTAGTGCTACTGCTGATGTCCGAAATCTTTCCGAAAGTTTGCGTTTCAGTCCCATTCAACATGCTGAGGTAGAGGTTGCCCGTGCCGCCTATGCCGCCCATTTGCAGCCACGCGCCCGCTCTGTGCGTAAAAATGTCATAAGGCTGTCCTCTCGTTGGGTAGAATTAATAAATGAATAAAAAATAAAAATCACACTATCCTCTACTATGCCACTCAGTGCAATGACATGCCACTTTACACACTCGCTTGTGAATCTAAAATTTACAATTGAACACCATCTCTCAAGCGCTCTCAAAAGGCTAATCCAATCTACAAACTTTTTTAAAATTTATTACCGGACTAAGGTGACTGTCTTGTCTGTATTTTGACGTGTGGAGTCGCTACCAGTGACCCGAGCACATGCCCAGTTTGTCTAACCTGTGATATATACATTTGGTAAGTGGCTATATTTTGGAGGAGGGTCTGATGCGCGAGGGAGCGCGTGATAGGCTCCAGATATGAGAGAGAGGGAGAGAGAGAGAGACATCCCCTGAACAGAAAACACACACACACACACACACACACACACACATACACACGCACACACTGCCCTTTCAACAGCAAGGAACTGTCTATTTAGTAAACTTAACTAAAACGATTTATTATTTAACTATTTCTTATATAACATAAAGATAATGGCCTTGTCATTCCGATAAAAGCAGTGAAGATTAGCAGACGGTGTTTTAGTAAATTCACAACAGTAAAATAGAATAGTGCCTCTCGTGCTTAATTTCCGATCAGACGAAAATAGATCTAAACGTATTTTTTTAAAGTTGATTTAAAGAAGTTAATTCGGATTGTTTATTCTCGCTAAATGACTCATCTTGGCTTCATAGTACATCCTATAAAAAAAGTAATTGACACTTTTCTGAATGGAGTTTTGGCTTATTGGTTTAAAAAAAATAGCGATGCATGTTGTTGAGAGACAGAGCTGACAGAAAGTGAGTGATACATCGTCACCTTCTAGTTTTTGAGAGCATTTCCATGAAATCAGTGAGGTTTTTTTTACCTGACGTTGTTGTCAGGTTGCGTCATCATCAGACCGATTTTAATTTCATTTTCTATTTGAATCATTGAGCACCTTAAAAATATCTCCTGGTATGTTGTAGGCTATGATATGCCTACGAAAGAGAGGTTAAAATGTCTTTAATGGCATTTTCAGACGATGAAAGTGATTATTGCATGGTGTCCTTTGTGTGTGTGTGTGTGTGTGTGTGTGTGTGTGTGTGTGTGTGTGTGTTTGAGTGTGTGTGTGTGTGCGCGCGTGTGTGCGTGTGACGGCCAAAGTCAGCTGTTAAGTAGAATGAAAGCCACAATTAAATAGATTTAAATTGTATATTTTTCAAGGAACTACATCTCACGTTTCTAAAGTTAATTTTAACAGATTAAAACATTTTTTCCTCAAAAAATCTTCAATAATTAACACTGTATACGATAATCAACTTAAAAAAAACTGTAACACTGTTATGTAGATATTCAGGTCAGCATATATAACCTAATAGAATAACAGAGGTCCAGTGGAGTGACTGAACACAAAGCTGCCATTCTCACAACAGAAGAAGAACAAGAAAAAATGCAGAATTTTCCTTTTTAAAGGTGCAATGTGTAATATGACATCATCAAGAAAATTCTAGAAAGTTCTAGAATGCAACGCTCCCTGGGTAACCCCAACCCTTTTGAATAATAACAGAAGCTACAGTGGCCTTCAAGGACAAGAACAATTCTAAATTTTAAACAATGCACCTGATGACATTCCAACTATGACACTTCCAAAATGGTGGCGATAAGGCCTTGGTCCAAGGTATGGAGA
The DNA here is from genome assembly GCA_026929865.2 of Hyperoplus lanceolatus. Classification (NCBI taxonomy): domain Eukaryota; kingdom Metazoa; phylum Chordata; class Actinopteri; order Uranoscopiformes; family Ammodytidae; genus Hyperoplus; species Hyperoplus lanceolatus. Next base: position 5,591,384 of record CM049411.1, read on the forward strand.
AATATGGACATATATGAGACCCTTTCTAAGGGAAAAAAAAACTATTAAATTTTTTTTTCAGCTATTATGCACTAAATTAAACGTACTTGGATATTATAGTTATTCTCTACAAAATCTGCTAGGAAATAAAACCCAACATTCTACACACTGCAGGTTTAATGCTTGAAATGACAGTATCTGTCTCCCAGCACATGTGGTAAGAAAAGTAAAGCGCTTTGGGGCTGGGAAAATAAGCTAAAAAAGGCGCTATACAGGTCAAGTCCATTTACTATTTAGGTTTTGGGTTTATTGTCTTTTAGTGATGAAATAAGACTTTTTTTTTTAACCTTTATTCATACAGGTAAATCCCATTGAGACCGAAGACTCTTTTGCAAGGGAGACCTGTTTTCCTTTCCCATGTTACCATTCACACACACACATTCATACACAGATGGCAGGCTAACTATCGACATTCACACGAGGCAAGTTGGGTGAAGTGTCTTGCCCAAGGACACATCAACCATGACACAGGTGGCAGGGCGGGGATCGAACCTCCAACCCTTTGATCATTAGCCGACCCGCTCTACCACCTGAGCCACAGTTGCCCCAATCTTGAACTTGAATTCAGATTTTTTTGACCTGCATGGTGTTTGTCACTTGTGGCCCATCAGGTAAAAATCAGCTAAAGTTTCAGTTCCAGTCAAATATGCAAAACTCCACTTTCACAAACGTCTTCTGAGATTTCTTTCTGCTGTCATTCACTTCATCAGCTATCCCACGTCATTTAATTCATTCTGCATGAAACAGAAAGTGGTTTGTCTAAGAACAGCTTTCTTTCTCTGCCCTTTAAAGGTGGAGTCAGTGATTCTGGAGAATGGTTGTTGTCAAAATCAGTGAATATTTCCTCATGTTCCACTACCTGTCAGTACTGTGTGCATGCTAGACTCTTTAAACTGGTATGATGGCCCACTGTAGCTCACAACATGCCCATCTACAGATCCTAGGCTGTGTATTAAAACTGGATTTTTTAAAAAGTGGCCACACAGTACAGACAGGTAGCAGATCATCAGGAGATATTCACTGATTTTGACAAAAAGTAATTTTGACAACAAGCATTCTCCAGAATCGCTGACTCCACCTTTTGAGAGCTTTTAGTGGCGTGTTCTGGCCGTCTAAACTCGGCCATCTTGGACATAGAAACAGCTTCATAAACACAGACGAAAGAGATAACCTGGAGGTATCACACACACACACACACACACACACACACACACACACACACACACACACACACACACACACACACACACACACACACACACACACACACACACACACACACACACACACACACACTAATAGCTGAAACCAGTGCAGGTATGACACAGTTATCCCTCTTGACACTGTCACTGTCCTAATCACACTTCCTGTGTCTCCAGTAGCAAGGTGAGCTCATGAGGGCAAACGCTGAAGTCATCAGTGTTGACATGCGTGGCGATAGGGCGACAGCACACACACACACACACACACACACACACACCACCACCACACGCTCACACACATGCACACACACACACACACACACACACACACACCATCTCACACACACACACACACACATCCTCTACTCCGTTCTCCCTGCTTCCGGCGGGCGCCCCGGGCCGTCACCTTGTGAAGAACAATCAACTCTCATTTTCTCTGTGAACTGTTATTAGCAGGTCAGCTGACAGTGTCGTGTGCAAAGGCATGGAGCAACAACACAGGAAATGTACTGTAGGTATTCTGAATGGGATTAAGCATCTTTAAAGGTGGAGTCAGTGATTCTGGAGAACGCTTGTTGTCAAAATCAGTGAATATCTCCTCACGAGCTGCTACCTCTCTGTACAGTGTAAAAAATCTGGTGTTAATCCACAGCATAGGCTCTGAAATGTTGTACACGAAAATCACTTAGAGTACATATCTTTTGTGTACGTGACATTTTACAGAGCCTAGGCTGTATATTAACAACAGATCTTTTTCAGCACACACACAGTATGGACAAGTAGTGGATCGTGATGAGATATTCACTGATTTTGACAAAAAGTTACTTTGACAACAAGCGTTCTCCAGAATCACTGACTCCACCTTTAACGAACAGTATTTGTAGATTGAATCACCACTGGAAACATTTGATTATTATAGATAGGTATAGATATAGATAGATATTACCAAGAATAACTTTCTGCTGCTTGCTGTATCATACATCTATCTCTCTGGGTGGTCAGACATAAGACGCAGAGTGGCAACGCAACCCAACACTGATTGTAAAATTGACGCCTGTAAAAATAATGTAATAAAAGCAAAATGCGGTTTAGCTTCCGCAGGGCGACACATTTAGACGTAACCCAAGGGCACATTTTAACATGTTCATAACGGTCACATCTTCATTAACAGTTTCCAACCGACCGCTCAATTAAAACACAGTGACAAATTTGGGACAAGGAAGATGTGGCGATGATTTTGATATTGTGGGAGTAACACCATGAAATAATTAGCTGGTTTTAATAGTAACTTAACTCTAAAAAAAATGAGTTTAATTTTATCTGTAATGTATCTGACTGATTAGGCTGAGATAAGGCTGGCTGAATCAGTAACCTCTTTTAAATCACTTCATAAAACACATTTTTATAGACTTGCTTTTACGTGATGCCGTCTACTTATTCTTTTTATTCTCTTTCTTAATGTCTTTTTTCCCCAGCGCCTATTAATCTCATTTGTTTATTGTGTGTTTATATAAATATGTGTATTTATCTTATTGTATATGTGTTTTTTGATAAGTATGTATTTACTTGATTTGGACTTTCTCCTATGTATTTTATGTCAAAGCACTTTGTAAACCATTGTTTTTTAAAGGTGCTATATAAATAAATTATGAAATCTTTAGCTGGTTTTAATAGTAACTTTAACTCTCTTAAAATGACTTTACTTTGATCTGTAATATATCTGACGGTGGAATCTTGGCTGATATTAAAGGTCAGATACTGAGCTTCAGAGGAAGTGAGTGTCATGTGATTTTACTGCGTTCGCTTCACTCTCACGGCTCTCATGTCACTCGTAACCCTTTTTGCCGTTTACGAGGGCCGGAGCCCTATCTTGAACATCTCTTAAATTCATCTTGAAGCCTATATACAGGAAAACATGCCCTGCGTTCCAATTCCCATACTTCCCCACTATTTAGTATGCCAGAAAAAGATCCCAATACATGCACGTCAATTGTAGTATGCTGAAAATACATAAATGTCCCACAAACTCCATTATTATTTTGGAGTATTCGTCTTTATTCTTGACATTTCTCGACATAATGAAAAACAAATCTTCTTTCTCTGATTTTTTTTTCTCTCCTGTGGCCCTAAAACTCTTCTGTACTTTAGTATGTAGTGTAGTAAAAAGAAAAAGTATGTGATTTGGAACGCAGGGATGGTTTCAGTGCGGCATCAACTGTTTGCTGGTACATAACCAAGAACTGCTTATGTCAGGGTACAATAATGTAATGAGCTTTTATCTGATTGACGTATATCTGAATTTTTATGTTGTTTTTAGCCTACTTCAGGATGCCTTTTAGCAATAGGCGAAGGGACCCATTGATAGGGTGAGACAAATGCAACTCCAAACTTAGGATAATGTTTCTCTGTATAACTGCTGGATTTGTAATTAAGCAGCTGTTTTCACCATATGAATTTAAAAGGTGATAATAATATGTCGAATTCACAACATATTTCTGCTACTCCCAAGTGCCCAAAAAATAAGCCACAAAAGCGTTTTCTCAAACATCTTGTTATTCCTGGGAGTGTAGTCTTGTGTAAGATCTTTCTCCTTTTACATAGATCTAAATTGCTCCCGATAGTTAGCTTGCACCCTGCGTGGTTGTTGCTGCAGCTATCGGTGTATGAATGTGTGTGTGATTGGGTGAATGTGTACAAAACAAGGTAAAGCACTTTGGGTCTGTGCAAAAAACAGGGAAAAGCTCTACATAAGTGGAGTCCATTTACCATTTAAGACTGTGTGCATATAAGTTTGTCTGAGTCATACTGGCACAAACAACTTGTTATTCAATGAAGTGTAGCCTTGTGTAAACTCTTTATCCTTGTATACTGTCAAAACCGAAATTATTCATACCCCTGGCAAATTTTGACTTAAAGTTACTTTTATGAAACCAGCACGCTTTTTCTTGATCGGAAATGACACAGGCTTCTCCCAAAAGATAATAAGACGATGTACAAGAGGCATCGTTTGTTCAAATGTTAATCAAAGCTGAAAAATATATTTTTTTCACATTGATGCCTCTTGTACAATGTCTTCTTATCTTTTGGGAGAAGCCTGCGTCTTTTCCGATCAAAAGAAAAAAGCGTGCTGGTTTCATAAAAGTAACTTTAAGTCAACATTTTCCAGGGGTATGAATAATCTCGGTTTTGACTGTATGTCTTTGGATTAGACTTGGTACATGTAAGTGAATACATTTGTCTGGGTCATACTGGCACATACGGTATTAAGTTTTAAGGTTGACAGCAGTTAGTTTACAACTTGTTCTCGCTGAATCTGCAGCTGAAGGGCCACTGCATCGACCCCAATGTGTAACCTGAGCGCTCTACATGTTGCTCTAACTCATGACCACAATGTTCACTATGCCACACTCGTATACGTTTGTCATTAAAATACACTTTCTGCACTCTGTACTCTTAGCCACAAGTATCTACACTCAAACTCCCCCTTAATACCTTCAAAATTACACTTACTGTAGTGTTTTTGCGTAAAAAAAATTCTGTTATACCCTTCGTGCTTATGTTTTAAGTCAACTCTGCCTGTTGGGTGCATAACCCTTTGACCATAAATATCGTTGTCTTGACATCGCGCCGTTGTGGGTGGGCACTGGGCAGGACATGCCTCACGCTGAACGTTTACAAATCAATCACAACGTTACAGGCCGAACCCCAGGGCATTCATTTCACTTGTGCGACAGATTGGCGCTTGTTGCAAAAAGACAGATTCAAATGTCTGACGTTATCAATACAGGGATACACAGGTAACACTTTATAGTATTAATGTACATTCATTATTACTAGAAAATACATTTCCTGCTGAAAATGCGTGTGAATGCTGAACTAGCTTACGCTAAACTGGATAGCGGAGTATGAATACTTGAAAAAGTTTAAAAAGGTTTCATACTAATTAATGTTAGTAAATGCAGTTAACAGTTAGTAAATGCCTGTTCATTTTCATCTGCCCTGGTGTAAGCTCTACAATTAGCTGCCTGCTGCACCTTGCTGAGGTGTTGACAAGTGAGTTAGAAATGTGTCGAAGCTTTAGCCTGGATGTGCTAGAGGTGGGAGCATGGTGTGAGAGGCAGCAGTTAATCTACTTTATACTTTCTATTCTATTTTATATTTACCGTTTTAGTTTGTTCCCTTTTTGCACTATTTAGTAGTCTTTGTTTTCATAGAACGTTATGGCAAAGAACTGGGCTGTGATTGGTTCGAAATACTTATTGTGTCATAAGAACCAGAGCATAGCCCCACCTCGTCTAAAGGGAATTTCTGTAAAGTTTATCGAACTTAAATGACAATATCTTTCATTTGGATTGATAAATATGCCTATAACTCTTTTCAGATGCTTTACTATCACACAACCGACTCCCCATATTGCAGGACTTTGTGGATTTGGTTTTACAGGGGCTTTAAGAAAGAAGGCACACCATGGCACCGGTTCATAATTAACACAACATATGTTTATTCAAATCTCGGCGCAATGTGTGAAATGGGGATTCGGAAGGCACCCCCCACAGAGCCTGTGAAAACTGAGGGTGGTTGAATTAAAATGGAGAGAGAGAGAGAGAGAGAGAGAGAGAGAGAGAGAGAGGAGAGGATAGCACTTATTGCTCAGCGGAATTCACACTCGAGAGCTCTTGAACTCTTGGTGAAGTGCAAATGTATTCCTCAGCAACCCAGAAACAAACAAGCTGCGACTTCCTCAGTCTATAATTAGCCGGTAATCAATGCTGGGTCGGTGGGTGGGTTTCTGTCCAGTCCGCACCTCGCAACACTAGACCTGCAGCTGTACTTGAAAGTCTCACATGACAATTCCACATAAAGATGAAATATGTTGTATGGAAAGTGTTTATTTGCTTGTAAGGAATGCCATAAAAAAAAGTTAAATCAAAGCTATAATGCGTAACTTTTTCATATCTATAAATGTCTTTTTCATTGCCAAACGAGTTGACACAAAGTTGATAAAGCTCCACAAAACTCTCTCTGTATTTAATCAATATACTTTAAGGTCTCACATGACAATCTAACATAAAGATGAAATATGTTGTTCGGAAAGTCTTCTTTGCTTATCAAGGAATGCCTGTAAGAAAATGTAGGAAAAAAAAATCGAAATGGAATTGTAAAAAAAAGTTAAAGCTATAGTGCGTAACTTTTCCATTTGGGTTGGTTGTATTTAAGCCATCGCCAAACGAGTTGACACGAAGATGATTAAGCTTCATCAGCTCCACAAAACTCTCTCTGTATTTCTCAGTATGGCAGCGTTTAACGAAAAAGGAAAAAATTTGACATACAGCAGAAGGTATAAAATCCATATGCAATTACCTCATGTAGATGCACCTGCTGTGTTATTATAATCACTCAGAATTCCTCATTGGGGGGGGGGCAACAGAAGTTACGCACTATAGCTTTAAAGTAAGGCTAAGCAGCTTATTTAAACATTTGACAATCTATCTATGCACAAAGTTCAAATAAAAACCAACAACAACAGCTAAACCCTTTCCAGATCCCTTGTGTACATTTCGTAGACATCTCCATTGGCACATGCCGGGGTGTGACGGCCCCCGAGACATTTGCCACTTTCTCCAGGAGCTTGTTTAAGAGAGGGGAGTGTGGTGAGAGAGTAATGGGACAGTTCCGTTTGGCCTATGAACCCGCGCTAACCCCCATTAACATACACACACACACACACACACACACACACACACACACACACACACACACACACACACACACACACACACACACACACACACACACACAGGGCATGTGGAAGTCTTTAGGGCAACACTCGGCCACACTCCTGGGTGCTGACACTCCTCAGTCGAAGATGTGACCTTTTAGCCTGAAAATATCCAACAGCTATGACTTGACAATTATTTTGAATTAGCAAAATATTCAAGGTCAACAAAGAAGTGATGTAGGTTAATTCTTCTTGCACCACCTTCGGACAAAAGCGGTAGTGTTTTTACTACACCAGCTGTTGTTCCTGGGTGAGCGTATAACCATGACAAAGGCATAAAGAAAAACTGTATAAAAATAAATAGCATTCTTTGCACTGATGGTCTCGTTTGCCGTTACATGTCATTCATGATCATCAGAGGAAAATGTTCAGAAAATGTTCTGAAGTTTTAGAAATATTTAAAAGTTCCTCGTAGAATCCTTTTATTTAAAATTCTTGTTTCTAAAAGTGACTGACCATTTGTGTTTTTGCAGCAGAAACTGAAGGAACTAGAGATGTGATTCTCTATTGTAGGCGGTTACTCGTGCCACTTGTACCAACTTTGCAAAATGTTGTTTTTTAAAGATATAATCTTGTTGTCCTATTTCAGTCAGTATAAAAGTGCTCATGTGTGATTGATGCATGGTGACACACACACACACACACACACACACACACACACACACACACACACACACACACACACACACACACACACACACACACACACACACACACACACACACACACACACACACACACACACACACACACACAAAATGCTACATTTCAGGTTTGACTCTGTATGTGCCACGTCAAAGCTTTCACTATATGACTCTTGACACATTTAAATTAATCTCTAAGGTTTCCTGAAAACCTTCGTAGCTAATTTTAACCCAGCTGCAAAGAACCTCACACTCATTTAAGTGCTCTGTTCAGAAGAAGAATAGCATATGTCATCTTTTTCTTTCACTGTACTTGGGCTTTCATCATACAAATGTACTTTCAAACAGATACAGTGAAAAAATAAGAGAAGAATGAGAGTAATTTCTTATGTTGACTAAACTCCCACAATGCAGGTTTTTATCTATCTATCTATCTATCTATCTATCTATCTATCTATCTATCTATCTATCTATCTATCTATCTATCTATCTATCTATCTATCTATCTATCTATCTATCTATCTATCTATCTATCTATCTATCTATCTATCTATCTATCTATCTATCTATCTATCTGAGCCACATGAGACAACTATTATCAATTAGCTGAGTAGTATTTGCTTAATTACTGTTTTGATGACCTAAATCAAAACTATATACCCATAATCACAGACATGCATAGTACGTAGAAATACCCATACTAATACAGTAGTTGCATTGGAGATGTACATATCCAACAGTTTACATTGGCTTCACTGTAAGCACATAGTACATTTGACAGAGTCGCGAGCCCGCTACTAAAATAAACTAGCATCTGAATTATGGCCGGTGTGTCTTTCCATGCCAAGCCAAAGCTGTATTTAGTTGGTTCTCATGTGGGTTGATTCACGCTGGGTCGCAGTGCATCTGGTATCAGGCTGATCCATGGGAGGTCCCGCACACACACACACACACACACACACACAACACACACGCAAGAACGCACACACACACACACAAACACACACACACACACACACATGCAAGAACGCACACAAGAACGCACGCATGTACACACACACACACACACACACACACACACACACACTGGCAGCTTTATGTTCCCCTCACACACACAGACAGGACAGTGCACCGCTATGACAAAACAGGGCAGCTGTGCACTAACAGACATTCCTTTAGCCCACGCCACGGACGCTGGTCATACTCCCACATTCACCCACCCAAAAACACACAGCCAGGCTTCCCTTACAGGCACCACCATACCAAGGCCTGCCCACACACATGTCTGGCCCCTAAAAAAGGTCAAATCAATGGGACCCCTTTACTCGTGCTGACTGCTGTACATGTGCTCATTCCGACATGAACACATAGATTTTGAGACTGACTCTCTTATCAATAATCAAGTTATCGGTTATGTACACATACACTCTAAGTATTGATCTGACATATTGTATTTTGGACAATGTGAAGTAGAATGTAATCAATTTGCATCCTTTTTCTCCCTATAAAAAGGATTATAATTTCTTTGTACGATAAACTGTACATTTGGAAGTAGTTAAATTGTAAATTGGAGAACTGTCTTAGAAAAAATAAAGTACACACACACACACACACACACACACACACACACACACACACACACACACACACACACACACACACACACACACACACACACACACACACACACACACACACACACACACACACACACACACACACACACACACACACACACACACACTTGCCCTGCGACTACATTAAGAAGTCATGGCCCATGTCAGGTTGAAGCTGACCCTGCCAATAAGTAATACAGTCAAGGTTCAGCTACTGTTGGAGATTCAGTTACATTCAAATGAAAAGCGTATAGAATTTAGAACACGGAGAACATTCTTTAGCTCAGTGCACAGTTAAAATGACTATCACATTCTTCAGTTTCATCATAACAGCATTTCGTGCGTATGAGTGAGATTGTCAAGGAGCCTTTCTAAAAAATGCCCTACCATTGTGTAAGTAGAGTTTTTGTTTTCGCCCATGCCGTGCACCATTGTTTTGTTTTGTTATTATTTGAATGTTGTGCTCCATACCATGTACTATGGTCGAGAGCCGTAAATAAATAAGTGAAATGAATGGGTGGCTGTGGTTTGAGCCGCGGTTGTATTTCGATTGGCCAGTGGCCCAGAGTATGCACATGGCATGTTTCCAAAGGTCTGGTATGTTTATCATGGAGAGTATGTTAGGGTGTGAGACCTAATGTATCAAATGTTGATCCAACCGTTTACATTTGGAATAGTGTAGACAAAGGCTGGAAAGGGGGGAACTAGCTATAGCGTGTCTCCGTCCAAATAACCAAATTTGCCAACAAGCGCCTCTAAGGATCGCTGATTAATGTTACACGTTAAATCTTGTGTGTGCAAATAATGCCCAATAGAACCACAAATTGTCATTTTTACACTTTGAAAAGATTAAACAGATTATATTTGTTATTGGACTGTTTTTAGTCGTAATGCTATGCTTACGATCGACTGCCTACAGCTTGTGGTATCAATCTTCTCACCTAACTCATCGATTCATCTTTTAAATTCATTTAAAATGCAAATATATAGCTACTAATATCATATTTTTCAGAGACCTTTAGCATCATGTCTTCACAATCTGTAAAAACATGCAAAGAAAAACCTTAAAGTTTTACATTTAATCAAGTTAACAATAAGCTCGAGACAACTTTTATTAAAAACCACGAGCCAATAACTCATTGATGTGTCTGTCCATTGAACTATTCTTTATTTTTACATCTGCGTGGCAACATGCGTGCGTGCTAATTTTTATGATTCTTGGCTGACTTTATGGAGTTTATGGGGGGCAGGGAGAAGTACAGTACAGTATGTTTTTCCTTCATTAACAAGCTCTGCTGTCTGTTTATCCAGAGTAGCAGCTGATGCACACACACACACACACACACACACATACACACGCACGCACGCACGCACACACACACACACACACACACACACACACACACACACACACACACACACACACACACACCAGGCGCTTTGTTCTGAAGCCTAATTATCAGACCATAAATCCTGCTGGACAAGGTGTGAGGTGCTCCATACAGCCAAGGATTTCCACCGTCCGGATGCCCTACTGTATGCACTCAAAGGCACGGTCTGTTTGTTTTACCATTGATAGACCCTCGTAGAAGTGTGTGTGTGTGTGTGTGTGTGTGTGTTTGTGTGTCACTATGTCTACCCTTCACTCTTGAGCCCGCACTGACACTTGAGAAATGGCTTTATCTTAACCTTAAAGTGACTAGAACTTAACTGGTAGTATTTTGAGGATACAAAATAAATCAGTAAGAGATGTGATGCGAGATATCTAGTGAGTTAAAGGTGGCGTCAGTGATTCTGGAGAATGGTTGTTGTAGTTTGAGCAGTTTGGGGTTAAGTGTCTTGCTCAAGGACACAGTGGTAGTGATGGTGGGCACCGTAGACATCATACCAGCCACCACTAGTTTTACTACTAACACCCTTCTGTCCAGTGCCGGGGATCAAACCAGTGACCTCATGGTTACTGGTCGGCCACCTTTCCTCTCTAGGCCATCCTACCAGGTAGTAGATCATGAGGAGATATTCACTCATGTTGACAAAATATCTTCTGTATTATATAGGTAGATTGCTTTTTTTCTGCTGGCGTTTTGCTAGTGCCATATCTTTGAATGAATGAATGAGTGGTTTGAATGAGTTGCCTTTCCATTGTCCTCACAGCCACTGTTCTGTCCTTGCTGTCTCATTGACCCACTTGGCGAACCTTTCTCTGCCTCATCTACCCCCACTGTCTACCTCTGTCTCCCTGCCAGGTGTCTGCTGGTATATTTAGACACTTCCATGAAGAAACTGGGCTTTTCCAGTGTCTGTGAAGGGGAGAGGAAGAAATCATGTGAGGAAGCAGCAACAGTGACGGGCTTAGAGGGGTTCGGTGAGGCCGACTCTGGGACAACCCCAAAGACTGACCTGGCAGTTGGCAGAGTGGACATAAACCCTGCGTTCCGAATCGCATACTCTTTCTTTTCTCTATTTTACATACTACATCCAAGATTAAAAATAATCTAGTTAGGATGCAGTAGGCATACTAATGGGACATTCTTTTACTTATTTATTTCATCATAACATTTCGCCTTGATCTTGCCTCTTGCTTTTATATCCGTCACATCTCCATTTATTTTCGGAGGCTCCGTCGATTCAGGTGCGCACTGGATTATGGGTCAGAATTGCCCAAATAGGATGCTGTTTTCAACACAAAAAGTCTTGGCCGGATGTAGTAGACATAAATAAGCACCTCACATTTGTACTGGAATAAATGTACTAAGTTAGTTACATTCCACCACTATCTTTCCACCGGATACAAATTGGTTTTTCTATCTTGTTTTCCTGTTTTTTCCATTTCTTTATGTATATTCCATGTGATGTAAAGCGTCTTTGAGAGACCTCCAAAAAAGCGCTACAGAAAACCTATCAATTATTATTATTATTATTATTATTATTATTATTATTATTATTATTATTATTATTATTATTATTATTATTATTATTGTCCAAGGTAAAACTTTTGACCCTCTCTGTGTCCTAACTCGGCCTTTTCACAAACACTGCCCGAGAAGGTTCAGCAGAAGAAAATTACTTTTGAAGTAGATCTGATGTGAACGCTGTATTAATATAATCCTGTCCCTCTTGCTATTAACTGTAACATCCTGCGAGCTTGATGCTGCTGCGGGCCTCGATATTACAATCACTGTAATGACGGTGCGATTGATTGAATGATTGGCAGCTCGAGTCATGAGCGGCGATTCGAATGACCTGAGCCGTGGAATATTAAATTGCACAAACACGTTGATGGACAGAGCGTTCTGGGGTATGTTAGGCCATGGAAAGTGCATCAGGGTTAAAGGCACAAGAGGCCCATATACGTGTGTGTGTGTGTGTGTGTGTGTGTGTGTGTGTGTGTGTGTGTGTGTGTGTGTGTGTGTGTGTGTGTGTGTGTGGCTGCAGTCCAGTTTGGTTCACTTGCTCCTGGACGAGCGCTGGCATTTGTGTGTGCAAGGCGTGTTATGTGCAGTGTGTGTATTTGTGTATATGGCTTGAGTGGCAGCAGGCACAGGGGCACTGCTATGGGGGTGGTCGAATAAAACAAATGCAGAGGTGTGTGTGTGTGTGTGTGTGTGTCTCTGTGTATGTCTGTCTGTCCTGTCTATTTGTGTGTGTGTGTGTGTGTGTGTGTGTGTGTGTGTGTGTTCTGCCTGTCTGTCTGCCTATATGTGTGTGTGTGTGTGTGTGCGCGTCTGTCTGCCTATTTGTGTGTGTCTGTGTGTACTAATACTGAGTTTTGTGTAGCCTGTGTATGTATGTGTGTGTGTGTGTGTGTGTGTGTGTGTGTGTGTGTGTGTGTGTGTGTGTGTGTGTGTGTGTGTGACTGGCATTCAGAACAGACACGTTTAGCCGGACATACCAGTGGCTTTAAGCGGCAGTTCATTTCATCTGACAACAACTTGCCAACCAGAGGTCTTGCCACCACGACCACCACACACACCTATAAGCCCTTCTGATTCATTTGGCCCCTACGTATCAGTCCACTGCTATCTGTATCAATCATTACAAATCATTTATTTTTAGTGGGATGTCCCGCGGCCGGGCCTTTATGCCTAGAAGCTGCTCGCTAATGAGTGTCAATCTAGGGACGGAGGGGGTTGTGGCACTTTTACTGCAGCAGACACCTCCCCATGACAAGCGCAGGGCTCCAGTCAACATGAATCATGCAAAATGGACGCCAGCTAAAGTGACAACCATGCCATGCCATGCCACCATCCATCCCCCCGCCAAAATAAAATACCCCTCCAACCTCTCCCTCCCTGTCCTGTCCTCCCCAGCCTTTTGAAAGTTTGTTCATAAGAGGCGTGACATCTTTTCTTTTTCTTTTGGCACTACATATTGCACCATATTTACCCATTTCAATTTATTTGAATTACATGACATTGTTGCACAATAAATTGCACCCAAGGATATGAACAAAATAATATAAAAGTAGGGTTTACATGGACACTAGTGCCTTGCAATGTTTCACATTTAATAGATACAACATTCTTTGGCAGAGTTTGATATGAATGTGATAATTTTTGCTGGAATTTTAAGACAAATTGAACGACACAAATTAAAACGTTGACCGGAGTATGGCACTTAACGAAGAATTAAGGGATCACTAAACTCAGTAGGGTTCATTCTTGAAATTTCATTTCCAAATTTGAATTTCATGTCGTGCCAAACGTTGTGTCAAAATATTCTACTCGAAACCACAAACATAAACATCATGATGCTGTTTGAAAAAAAGTCATCAGGTCAGCAAAGTCAATAATTGTCCGATGTTTTTACTATTACGCTGGATGAGAGGAATGCTTGACCTTCCGGTGGCACTAGATTAAAACACAGCGGGGTGGCCAAAGCGGGGAAAATCCATTCTCAGGGCATCACGGATATTTGCACCAAAATTCATGTCAATCCATCAAAACTTCTCCAATCTGACCAACATTTTTATCAATGTTATAAAAGAGATTTTGGGCTACAATGACATAAAACCTGATTTTTGTTTCCACTTCTAGAGCAGTCTGGACATTTACACTAGACTAAAATTAATCAATGTACACAGTTGTTTTCTTTCAGTGGTACTGTGTTGTGTATTGATAGTATTGACGTGCAATTAACACAGGGTTAAATTCCGGTCATTATTTAGACCATAGCCCCCCCCCCCCTCTCCCCCCTCTCTCTCCTCTCCCCCCCTCTCTCCCCCCCTCTCTCCTCTCCCCCCCTCTCTCCCCCCTCTCTCTCCTCTCCCCCCTCTCTCCCCCCTCTCTCTCCTCTCCCCCCCCTCTCTCCCCCTCTCTCTCTCTCTCCCCTCTCCCCCCTCTCTCCCCTCTCTCCCCCAATAACTCAACTCTCTGTTTTGCACGCTTGGCATGACTATAGGACCTTTACATGATTGTTTGAAAACACTTAATGTTTTCAAGATTAAATGTGAATTAATTTGTCTTTTCTTTTGCACTATAAACAAAATATTGTTCCACCAGCCCGCAACAGTATTTTTGTGTTGGATTGGGCCTTTGTTTTGTTGTGTAAGAATGGATCTGTTTGTGTTTTAAAGCTATAATGCGTAACTTATGTGGCCCCCCCCATGGGTTATTCTGAGTAATAACACTGTCGGTGCATCTACAAGAGGTAAAGCCTTCAGTGATTTTATTCCTTCTGCTGTACGTCCAGGTTTTTTCTCAGAAGTAGAATCAACAACTGAAACATTTCTTGGGCTCTTCTTGGGCTCCTGCACCAGTGTCAGGGGGGGCAACACTAGTTTGTAAACGCTGCCATACTGAGAAATACAGAAAGAGTTTTGTGGAGCTGATAGGCTTAATCAACATTTCGGTCAACTCATTTGGCAAAAGCTTAAATATACCCAGCATTTAAAGTTACGCACTATAGCTTTTAGTCTCTCCGGAGTGTATTTATGTATCTATTCAATGTGGTCCTTTGATTCTCGGGGACGTTGGCGTATTCTAGTAACCGGGCCGACGTCAGAGGTTCTATTCTGGATCGCCGCGGGCAACAGCCGGGGGAAGGAATGCCGTCTGTCCGGAGGCCTGGGCAGAATGAACTGATCCTTTAGGAGGAAGCGGAGATCATCGCTCTCCTGTTTCATAGTTATAGGAAGAGAGTGTGTGTGTGTGTGTGTGTGTGTGTGTGTGTGTGTGTGTGAGAGTGAGAGGGAGAGAGATAGAATTATTTAGATTTTTGAAAAACCTTTATTCTTTTCAACAATTAATTACTATTTTACACAGAAAATCTTAAATTAGACAGAAGATTAAATGAATAACTCAAGAACCAGCTTCATTAAAACGCAGAGTAAAAGGAGAGAGAGAGGGAGAGTGTGTGTGAGAGAGAGGGCGAGAGAGAGAGAGAGAGAGAGAGAGCGAGTGGATAAGTTATAAGTTGGAGTGGGGACATGCTGCTCTTGGGGGTCTGGAGGCATTTGGTTTGGTGCCAGGCGAGCTGCAGCTTTCTGGGATTCCACATTCCAGGAGATCAACACCACGGTGTTTCCTTTCACCCCGACACACATCCACCTCCCTGCAGCAGCAGCCCACCCCCCAAGACCCCAAGACCCCAATACTCCCATACCCCAAGACCACAAGACCCCAATACTCCCATACCCCAAGACCCCAAGACCCCAATACTCCCATACCCCAAGACCCCAAGACCCCACCCCAAGACCCCAATACTCCCACCCTACCCCACTACCCCAAGACCCCAAGACCCCAATACTCCCATACCCCAAGACCACAAGACCCCAATACTCCCATACCCCAAGACCCCAAGACCCCAATACTCCCATACCCCAAGACCCCAAGACCCCAATACTCCCATACCCCAAGACCCCAATACTCCCACCCCCAAGACCCCAATACTCCCATACCCCAAGACCCCAAGACCCCAATACTCCCATACCCCAAGACCCCAATACTCCCACCCCCCAAGACCCCAAGACCCCAATACTCCCACCCCCCAAGACCCCAAGACCCCAATACTCCCATACCCCAAGACCCCAATACTCCCACCCCCAATACCCCAATACCCCAGTATTCCAATACCGCAATACTCCCATATCCCAAGACCCCAATACTCCCATACCACAAGACCACAAGACCCCAATACTCCCATACCCCAATACCCTGGCACTGTGTTTTTTTTCCTATAAATCTTTATAGAAATAGAAACACACACACACACACACACACACACACACACACACACACACACACTAATGAGGAAGAATGTAAATATGTTACAAAAAACTCCCGAATGTCCCCAATACCCCCATTCCCTGGCACGGCATTTTTTTTTAAATTTCAATAAATCTTTATGGAACTAGAGAAAAATTAAAGAGAACATGAGTATCTAAGTTTAAGCAGAATAAATATTCTTTATAGCAAGCGTTTTGCAGAAAAAAAACTTCAACTGAGTCGAGTCAAGACTTGTTTTCTCCATCTATCAGCAGTGTTCACTGTGTATTGGCAAAAATGACAAAATATTTAGCAATTTTTTGTAAAGGGAGTAATATTTATTTTCATTATCGTGCCATGTGCATTGCAGACTACACTTTATAGGAGCCAAGTTCATCCACAACGATTGTGTTTTAAACTTTGTCTTGGGGATACCTCAGAACTCCATGTCCAACAATGCACTAGTTAACACTTTGCAGTATGGAGAAAAGCTGTTGCCTTTATTAAAAGCCTCTTAAACAAGGTTTTGGGGCGGCTGTGGTTCATGTGGTAGAGCGGGTCGGGTGATGATCAAAGGGTTGGAGGTTCGATCCCCGCCCTGCCACCTGTGTCATGGTTGTTGTGTCCTTGGGCAAGACACTTCACCCACCTTGCCTCGTGTGAATGTCGATAGTTAGCCTGCTATCGGTGTATGAATGTGTGTGTGAATGGTAACGTGGGAAAGGAAAACAGGTCTCCCTTGTAAAAGAGTCTTCGGTCTCAATGGGATTTACCTGTATAAATAAAGGTTAAAAAACAACAAAAAAAAAACAACCGGGTAGATTTATGGTAGCCTATGGTTGCGTTCCGAATCGCATACTCTTTCTTTTTTCTATTCTACATACTACATCCGACGATAAAAAGAATCTAGTTAGGATGCAGTAGGCTTACTATTGGGACATACTTTACTCTCTTATTTTCATCATAACATTGCGCCTTGATCTTACCTTTTGCTTTTATATCCGTCACATCCCCGTTTGTTTTCATAATGAGGCTTTGTCGATGTTACGTCACTTCACGTGCGCACTGGATTGTGGGTCAGAATCGCCCAAATAGGATGCACTTTTCAACACTAACAATCTTGGCCGCATGAAGTAGGACATCCGGGTACTTCTAACCATCCTAAATCTGGCCACAAGAATCGGGACATCCTAAATCTTTTTTCTACATACTATATAGTAGAAAGTATGCGATTCGGAACGCAACCTATGTGTGTTGGAACTTTATCTCTGGCTCACGTGGGCAGGCTTTTAGTAAGGTGTTGAGAGAGACTAGTTCCTTGACAGAGCTTGATTGTCGTTGCAGCAGACGCGTGTCATGGAAACACATTAATCATTTTATTGACGTATTTCATGTCACTGACTGTCTTTGGTTTTGGAAAGACTTTGGAAGGACTTCTTGGACCATTTTCAAGAATTTGCAATTTCGCACTCGCTCACATGACAAGAGCAGCAGCGAGCAGTGTGTGTGTGTGTGTGTGTGTGTGTGTGTGTGTGTGTGTCTGTGGGGTGTCTACACATTGCATAGCGGGCCTATAGTGTTTTTGCTGACCGACTGTGTAATTGAAATGTCACCAGTTTCGAGTCTGGCCATGACCCTATCAACATGTATAGGACTTAGTACTTAGGCACAGCAATGCTTTTAGCCATGGCATTAGGTTTGGTTTCAACAGTGTGTGTGTGTGTGTGTGTGTGTGTGTGTGTGTGTGTGTGTGTGTGTGTGTGTGTGTGTGTGGGGGGGGTGGGGGGTTCTGGAGATCGCTTGTTGTCAAAATCACTTTTTGTCAAAATCAGTGAATATCTCCTCACGATCCGCCACCTGTCTGTACTGTGTGTGTGCTGGAAAAACATTGGTGTTAATACACAGCCTAGGCTCTGTAAACTGGCATGTTGCTATAGCTGCGGTGGCACCCTTTGTTTACATATCTGTTGCATACATCAATATACAGAACCAAGGCTGTGAATTAGCACTGTTTTTTCAGTGCAAACACAGTACGGGCGGGTAGCAGATCATGAGGAGATAGTCACTGATTTTGACAAAGTGATTTTGACAACAAGCGTTCTTCAAAATCACTTACTCCACCTTTAAGTTCAAGACTGTTACTATAGTTTTATGTAGGCAAGGCAAGGCAGGTTTATTTATATAGCACAATTCAGACACAAGGGTCATGAAATACATAATGATTAAAATACATCAAGCAATGAGTACACATTAGAAAAGTGAATAAAAAAAAGCTGATCGCAAACTAATTTATCCCGCAGAATGCTTATTGTAGGATACATTGGTTTTCATAAACGTCAACATGTTTTCGTGCACTCAGTCCGTTCACATAAGGTTTCACTTCAGAGATTGGCCTCATGGTATTTATATAGCGTTTGTCACACGGAAGACATTTTTTTTTCTTCTCACACTCTCTTGAGCTCTACAGAAAGCTGTGGGCTAACGTGTGAACTAGCTTGTGTTACTATTCCAATAACTATCTACTGTGAACCCTCGAGCATCTGTGCTTTAGTTTACGTTGCAGTTACACACATGCACTTTCTATACTCAACAAAAATATAAACGCAACACTTTTGTTTTTGCTCCCATTTTTCATGAGATGGAGATGGACTTAAAGATCTAACATTCATTCCAGATACACAATATTACCATTTCTCTCAAACATTGTTCACAAATCTGTCTAAATGTGTGATAGTGAGCACTTCTGCTTTGCTGAGATAATCCATCCCACCTCACAGGTGTGCCACATCAAGATGCTGATCTGACATCATGATTAGTGCACAGGTGTGCCTTAGACTGTCCACAATAAAAGTGTTGCGTTTATATTTTTGTTGAGTATGTCAAATTTATACTGTGTATACTGACTGACACTGTTGCTTATGAACACTACAATTCTACTCATAAGCTTTTAAATGTTTTATTTCTATTCATTTGCTTTTCTAATGTGTATCATGTATTCTAATCTTGCCCCTGTAAAGCACTTTGAATGGCCTTGTGTCTGATTTGTGCTATAGAAATAAACCCGCCTTGCCTTGCCTGCAATCAATGTACAGTATATAATTTTGTTTCTACTCATCGGCTACACCAAAAAATAATTATTTTTAATTTATTTATTCATCCTAATAATAATAAACCCATTCTACTTTAAATGTTTAACTAATATAAAATTAAATTAATTTGTGTATCGGCCGCCAAATATGTCGATGTCAAAATTTTCAGTTTCATTCTTGAATGTTTTCATGTGGAACGTTGACGTCGCTAATGACTCAGAGATCTGAAGTGACATTTTGAAGTGACATTTAAAAACTTGAGGGAACGTCGTGTGCCATGATGCGCCTGGTGCTACGGCTTGGCTTTCGAACCATCGCTGCCTCGCTGCCCTTGAGCAAGGCACTGCATTTCAACCTGCTGTGGGCTATGTAAAGGGATGTATGTAAGGGAATATTATACTGTTAGTGTGCCTTTAGCAGAAATGTGTACAAATAAAAAGGTGATACGCACGCACGCACGCACGCACGCACGCACGCACGCACGCACGCACACACACACACACACACACACACACACACACACACACACAATGAGATAAACACTGAGGAATCATTGCAAATTCTCAGATTCAAAATACAATGCACTTTAACTACAGATACATTTGACGTACAGAGTCAAACGGTTTGTATTTCTAATCTGGTTCTCACCGCACTGTGAACAAACTGGGTGTGAAACCATCACATCCCCTATGACCCTTTTTATTTATTTATATAAAGTACATCTGTGTGACAGTGTAGTGGTGTATTTCACTGGGGAAGAGAACTATCTAATAGATGGAGGCAAAATAAGGGGCATTCTTGGCATGTTTGTTTAATTTTTCTCAACTTTTTTAAATGCTTAAGTAGAATTTTTAGTGATAGCAATGTCAGTCAGTATTTAATGATGTGTGTGTGTGTGTGTGTGTGTGTGTGTGTGTTCTCTGTGCTTTTGTGTTTAAAAAGGGTTTGTTTGGCCATGGAAGCCTATATTTATGAATTTGTGTGTGTGTGTTGTCGTGCGTGTGTGTATTTGTATGACACTGTGTGCGCGTGCGGTGGTCGCCTGGTCCTGTCAGCTCAGGTTAGGCTGACGGTGAGTGGCCACACCTCGGGCATGTGCCGGGCTGCTAGGCAGCCTCTCTCTCTCTCTGTCTCTCTCTCTCTCTCTCTCTCTCTCTCTCTCTCTCTCTCTCTCTCTGTCTCTCTGTCTCCCTCTCTGTCTCTCCCTCTCTCTCTCTCTGTGTCTCTCCGTCTCTTTGTCTCTGTGTGTGTGTGTCTCTCCCTCTCTCTCTCTGTCTCTCTCTGTCTCCCTCTGTCTCCCTCTCTCTCCCTCTCTCTCTCTCTCTCTCTCTCTCTCTCTCTCTCTCTCTCTCTCTCTCTCTCTCTCTCTCTCTCTGTCTCTCTCTCTCTCTCATCAGTAGCATTAGTCCGCAGTATGTGATGCTGACCTGCGGCCCTATGCGACCCCCGCGCCACGATCGCTCAAGCCGGTGTCTGTGTGTGTGTGTCTGTGTTTCTCTGCGAGCGTGCATATGTATGTGTGTGTGTGTTCGCTATTATTTGGGCAGGAGCGCCTATATACACACCATGTCCCGGGCTCACTTCATGCCAGCAGCACCAACACACACACACACACACACACACACACACACACACACACACATACACACACACACACAGCCCTCACTCTCCTGCTGTCACAGTGGAAGTGTGGATGGCAGAGATGGCACTTTGGGTAATTTGCGCCGGGCCTCATCAGAGACACCCTGTTAAAATGCCCCCATGTGTCTGTGAGTCACGGATCACGATCATATGAGATGGATGAGAGGGTGTGTGTGTGAGTGTGTGTGTGTGTGTGTGTGTGTGTGTGTGTGTGTGTGTGTGTGTGTGTGTGTGTGTACTTTGGATAAAACTTTGTCAACTTTACAACACATAGTTAAAAGTGGAGTCAGTGAATCTGGAGAAAGCTTGTTGACTTTCGGTCAAAATCAGTGCATATCTCCTCACGTCCTCACGATCCGCTACCTGCCTGTACTGTGTGTGCGCTGAAGACAAAACCTGGTGTTAATAGTATACACAGCCCAGGCTCTGTAAACAGGCCTGTTGCTAGCTACGATTGTCCCCTTTGTTTACATACACGTTTTCAGAGTTAGGCTGTGTAATAACACTGGACTCGTTTAAGGGCACACACAGTACGGACAGGTATCGGATTGTGAGGAGATATCCATTGATTTTCATGAATCATGTAAGTACATTAGCCTTAAATAAGCCAAACTAGGAAGTGCTATATATAAGTGCAACATACTGTATAAGTGCATTTCTTATTTTATTTAAAAATAAACGTAAACCATCATCCTCTTATCTGAGCCAAGGTGCAGTGAGAACAGATGTGTCTTTAGCCTGCGGTGGAGGATGTGTGTGTGTGTGTGTGTGTGTGTGTGTGTGTGTGTGTTGGGATGTGTATTTGTTGTGTGCCCCAGCTGCACACAGAGGGTTCCCTGTGCACTGAAGGATTGTTACTGACAGGTCCAGTGTGCTTGTTTCCGGTTCTACCTCCTCAAATTGTCTAGAAACATCTTGTTAAGCTGTTGGTTTGTTTGTTTACTTCTTGTCAAATCGACTGCGCCAAATTGTGCAACTGTCTTGCCCTTTCAATTTATTTTTATAGATGTTCCTTGTCCCAGAATGACATTTTACCGCTTTTAGTGAAATGTTATCAAGACAGTCACAATGGCAAAAGCTAGAAAAATAAGTTGTATTAAACTTTAGAAATCTTTTAAAGGAACAGTGTTTTATGAAGGAGTATTTTTGCAACATCTGGGGAAGGTTTTGGATTGCAACGCTCCCTTGCCAACCAGTCCCGTCTTGGAGAACTTACAGAAGCTACGGTGGCCTTCAAGGACAAGAAGCTATAGTTGCTAAATATGGCATCATCCACCACTGCCTCAAGTCTTTCCACAATATCAAGTGATGAGGGGAAAATGTATTTAGTTATTTATTCTATAGTACTTCTTCTTCTTGGTCTTCCAACAGGTGCATTTCCCCAGGACGCCCACTATATATAAAAATGTGCAAGGCCGTTAAGTTTGTCCGGTCTGTGCTACTGTAGAAACATGGCAGTGAAACATGGATCCTGCTCCTATGTAGATATAAAAGTCTCATTCCATTGTGATAAGAAAAACTTAAATTTTCAAACGGTTATACACTAATTAATTAAATATACTAATGAATATTATATCCCATTTTGTACCAAGTTTGTTCTAAAAAATTACAACAATATACACACTGTACCTTTAAAAGTAGTTGAATAGCTCATTTACCAAGGCTTATGTTTTGGTTTTGAAAGGATTGACTTTGCGATAAGTTAACAGCTTTCTGACAATAGGAATCTCTAGCGGTGATAAACTTGGATATATTTTAAAATCGCAAACTAAAAACAAAACAGGCAACACTGGTGGATCAAGTTCAAATCAAATCTATAATCTTTGAACGGAGATATTTGGCGCCATGTTGAGGTGATGGTCAAACAATGGCAGCAGGTGCACCATAGCAACTGTCTTCAGGAAGTGACCCACACTGACACAAACAACGTTGAAAAAGCAAAAAAAAAAGCGTTTTGGAGCCGTGAAAATGTGAAGTGACAAACGGTGGCCTTTGTGTGGGGGGAGTGACATGATGCAGGGCTGACACAGGGCACCCTCTAGGGGCTGATCCTCCGGTCAGGATCAAATGCCAAAACTAGGTCAGTGTAAAAGAGGGGGAAAGAGAAAGAGAGAGAGAGGGAGGTAGAGAGAAAAAGAGAGAGAGAGATTTTTACATTTTTAAAACACCTTTCTTCCCCACTTTTTAGTACTTGCTGAATTGTGTTCCTAAGAAAATGACAAAATGTTGGAAAATTAGCATCACATGTAATCTTAATTCCGATTTTTTTTTTGATTTGATTTTTTAAAAAAAATCTTTGAACAGGCCTTGTGCATAATACCTGATAATAATGTCACTGCTGCCTAGATTGTTTTATTCCAGCTGTTCTACATATCTGTCTAAATGTTTAAACTGAAAAAATTTAAATGTTAGTTGAAGGAACTGTACTCATTATATGTTTATTTTGTGTGTTTTTTTAATCATCAAATATCTTTACCTTTCCGCAAACTGAAGACATCAACTTCACCAAGAAAAGGTGGCAGATAACTTGTTGCAGCCCTTATAGCATTATGTTCAGGCCTGTATAGTTGTGGGGCAATAGTAGGCTGTAGATTTCTTGTTGTATACTGTACATTTACTCCCTTAATTCCCCTATAGACCAAATATAATTGCCCACAATCACCATTTTAATGAGAATTAGCTGGGGAGAATGTAGCTTTAGCTTTATTATCTTTTAAAAAGTGTCACCCCCAAATAAGGCTTAAGCGTGTTATAATTTGCACTAACAAGGTCGAATGCCAACTTCACTCTTTGCCCCTCCAATCACCTTCTGCCTACCAGCCATGACTTGCCTGTAAAGTTCTCATCTGGGAACACACACACACACACACACACACACACACACACGCACATGAACATGAACACGCACACATACACATGAACACGCTCACACACACACACACACACACACACACACACACACACACACACACACACACACACACACACACACACACACACACAGACACAGACACGCACGCACGCACATGAACACGCTCACACACACACACACACACACACACACACACACACACACACACACACACACACACACACACACACACGTACACAGGCACACATACACATATTTAATAACTCAAAGACACACACACAGTCCCCCTTCACTAATAACAACAACCCGCGTATATATCTAAACCCTCCGGAGAAAAGGGGGTCTTGCTGGTCTGAACACACCCACAATAGACCCTCCCTCAAGCCCCTGTTTGTTATCGCGAGCTGACCCCTCCATTTAATTAATTAAAATTAGCATGTGTCCCCTCGGCATTGACTTGTAACGTCGGATAGAATCAGCTTTTGTTGGTTTCAGTGGTGGGGGTCCCTCGGGGGGGTTAGGCGGCCCTAACAAGGCCCAAGACCCTAATTAGAAGATGTTAAGATAGGGAGCTGGACAAGGAGGAGAGATGGGAGAGGTGTGTGTGTGTGTGTGTGAGAGAGAGACTGTTTGTTTGTTTGTGTGTGTGTCTGTGTGTTTGTGTGTGTGTGTGTGTGTGGTGTGGGGCAGGGCAGGGGGGAGTGTGTGTGTGTGGTGTGTGTGTGGGGGGGGGGCAGAGAAGGGGTCCTGCTGGGCTGAGTTAGGCCCTGCGGGGTAAATGGGGTATTTATACATGCGCCACCTAAACATGATGCAGGGGGGAGAAGAGAGGAGCCCTGGATGTTTCTATCAGTCTGTTCTATATCACCCTCTTTCTCCCTCTCTCCCTCTCTCCCTCTCTCCCTCTCTCCCTCTCTCTCTCTCTCTCTCTCTCTCTCTCTCTCTCTCTCTCTCCCTCTCTCTCTCTGTCTCTCTCTCTTTCTCTCTCCCTCTCTCCCTCTCTCTCTCTCTCTCTCTCTCTGTCTCTCTCTCTCTTCTCCCCCTCCCCCCCTCTCCTCTCTCTCTCCCTCTGCTCTCTCTCTCTCTCTCTCTCTCTCTCTCTCTCTCTCTCTGCTCTCTCTCTGTCTCTCTCTCTCTCTCTCTCTCTCTCTCTGTCTCTCTCTCCCTTTCTTGGACTTTTCACAAAACCTTACCATCTCCTCCTCCTCTAATGTCATCCAGCGTTTCCACCGACATGCGGACGAGTGGCTGCCCACTTCCTGTCTGCTCTGGTTGGCTGGTACCTCGTCAACACACACACACACACACATGCACGCACGCACACACACACACACACACACACACACACACACACACGCACACGCACACTCACACGCACACACACACACACACACACACAGGCCCGGGCCTTTGCCACGCACTTTGACAAACACTGACTTCACAGAGACACAAAGTGTAACTGCTGCTGAGATACAGTTGTGGGTTCACACACAGACACAGATGGGTAGCAGTCCAAGCACCAAGCTATGGAGACAATGGGCCAAAGATCTGTCTGTGTGTGTGTGTGTGTGTGTGTGTGTGTGTGTGTGTGTGTGTGGCAGAGAGGATGCTCTCATCAAACTTAATATAGCAAAAATCACTCAGACAGAAATGTGTCTACAGCACAGAAAATTGAAACCTGCCAACAAGTGCCAACATATGTTTTATCTTGTATATTTGACAACTTACAAAAGGGACTAAGGATGTAAATAATATAATCATACGATGGAGTCAAAACATTTTTATAGGACACTAGTTTATATCATGACATCTCCAATTTAAAAAAATAAACTGTCTTGTGGTTATGTGAGTTGTTATCCTTTAAATGTGCATTCGGTGTATGTTTTAGTTAGTGTGCATCTGTGTTCACACGTACTGTAGGTGTGTGTGTGTGTGTGTGTGTGTGTGTGTGTGTGTGTGTGTGTGTGTGTGTGTGTGTGTGTGTGTGTGTGTGTGTGTGTGTGTGTGTGTGTGTGTGTGTGTGTCTGTGTGTGTGTGACAGGGTGGACATGATTTGGAGAGGCCGTCTCGATCTGACACAGTTAAAAGAGAGGCATGTGGTCCCAGTCCTCCCACTCACAAACTGGGAGATGACTGACTGACCCCCCTCCCATCATCATCACACACACACAAACACACACACACACACACACACACACACACACACACACACACACACACACACACACACACACACACACACACACACACACACACACACACACACACACACACACCTGCAGTAGCTTTATTCCCAAAATCTTTTTACAGGGATATTTTGTACTTGAAGCAATATCGGATTCACGTTTTCACAAGTTATCAGTGTAGTTTTCCTAACCGCAAGTTAAAATGGTCTTTCAAGATTAATGAAACGTTTTCTAAGTAAAATTAAATGTGGTGTAACTTAGGATTCAGCATTACCAATGTAGTTCTGTATGACATGTGGTAATTTAAATGTAAATACACTCATGTAGGCTGAGGTCAATAGAGGATGAAATGGACTGAAGTCAAGACTTTGGAAAAACATACGTGCATGGATGTGTCGGTTGCTGGCTGTTGTTCAGTTATCGTTTTTGTGCGTCTGTGTGTGCCAGATGTGTGTGTGTGTGTTTGTCTGCCAGATCTGTGTGTGTGTGTGTGTATATGTGTTAGATGAGTGTGTGTGTGTCCAGTGGTAGCTGTGAGGAACTCCTTCAGCTATTGTCAGCTGGCGAACCCTTCTCAATATAAGCTCATCTAATTGCTCAGAAAATTACAGCTAACGATGATTGCACTTGACACGGGCTGACACGGGGTGACACCCAAACGCCCTCATGCACTCCCTAGCTACCCCCCCTACACACACACACACACACACACACACACACACACACACACACACACACACACACACACACACACACACACACACACACACACACACACAGGACAATACATAGACTTAAATTCATTTCCTAACCTAAACATAAGTCTACCCTCTCCTTAAAGCGAGTCCTCACCCTAAAATGTCATTATTACGTTATGGGGACTTCCATTTTGCCCCCTTAAATGAAGGTAAATCCCCACAATATCAATGTGTAAACAGAAAAATGTCCCCACAACAGGAGTAATACCAGTACACACACACACACACACACACACACACACACACACACACACACACACACACACACACACACACACACACTCTGGCCCAACACCCTCCTCTCGTTGTTGTGCCAACCCCCATTGACCGAAGCGTTGCCCCCGGTGACCGCCGCATGCCCTCTGCTTGTTGAGGCTGCTGTCCAAAGCGGAGATGTCCCACACACACACACACACACACACACACACACACACACACACACACACACACACACACACACACACACACACACACACACACACACACACACACACACACACACACACACACATATGATGGCCCAAAGTTCAATCTGTTTTGGCATCAATTTCTGCCACCCCTCATCCGTCAGACAAATCGTTTGTGAACCATAATGTGTTCCCCCTCTGAACGTCATGTGTTATGTGTGATCTCTGCCTTATAGGTGTGTGTGTGTGTGTGTGTGTGTGTGTGTGTGTGTGATTTTTGCCTTATAGGTTTATGTGTGTAAGAGTGTGTTTTCGTTTTGTGCGCTTTTAATTATGGAGAGGAAGAAAACTGAGGTATTTGACTTTTAAAGTGAGACACTGCAGATGACTAGAGTAACCTTTTTTCAATTATTGATGTTGTCATGAACCTTTAGTTGATAATTTATTCAAAAATGTGCATCTTTTAAAAAAATCTAAAATCTAAATGTTGAGTAAGCCAAAGTTAAAAACTTTATTTAATTTTAATTTTATTTAACATATTATAGTCCAAAGTTTTTACAGAACAGATTTTGTGTGCAGCCTTTTTTCGTTTTATAAAAATACTATTTTAAAAAAAATTGCATTTTGGGCATATTTGAAGAAAAAAGGTAACGTAAATAAGACAATGAACAACATTTGAACACATCCTTCTGTAATGACCTCAAGAATAGTGCAAAGAATGACCATGGAAAGTTTAGATGATGTAAGTGCTTTAGGAGTTTAGATTTTGAGTATTGAAAAAAAACTAATGTCGAGAAAGATGATGAACCATACAGACACAAACAGACAAGTCAAATAAACACCTAAATGAACATTTTGGTCAATTGACTTATACAAGTATGACAGAAGACAAGTTATGGAAGCAAAATAGACAACAATCTCAAACTTGACCAGTGCATTAAAAACAATGTTTTTGCCTATAAAGTCTCTTGCCTTGTGCTCAATAACACACACTCATCTGCCCATCTGCATCATAGATACACAGTGGCACCAGTGAAGATGGATGGAATAAAAGAGGCTTCAGATACATGTGTAACCAACACCAACTATAATTCAACATTAAACATTTTTGTGTAAGCGTATACAACCGATTTTCTGTTTGCCACTGCACGCTGACGTAGACTGTAAATAAATGTGTGCACATGTGAGTATGAGTGAACCCCTGCACGTGCATGAGTGTGTGCATGTGCATGAGTGTGTGCATGTGCATGTGCATGTGCATGAGCGTGAGCGTATATATACCGCGGGCGCTGCAGGCCCTGTGTGTGTCACCTCTTTGTCTTGTCAGTGTTAATGTGAACAGGGCCAGCCAGGCGTGGTGCGGCTGTCACAGACCAACACACACACACACACCAACACACCTAATGCCACCTCCCCTCATCCATATTTACTAACATACACACTGCTTTTAGATATATATTATTTTATTCTAGATTTAAATGTCTTGGCCTTGAAAAATATCTTCTTAATCTCAATGGGACTTAACAAGGCTCAACTTTATTGACAATTTCTGCAATATGTGCCAGACATACAGAGGAATAGAAAATCCGTACAAGTAAAATCCAGGAGTATAGAATAAGATAAGTAATATAATACAATACATTCTAAATAGTGCAAAAAGTAAGTAAAAATCAAACGGTATAGAAAAGTGAGCAGATTGAAATGTGCAATATAAAGGGGAAAAAATATATAAATAAAAATAGTACCCCCCCCCCCCACACACACACACACACTGCCCTTAGACCAGGGATTAAATATCTTTTACTGACCAGCCATCCCCTCTGGCGTTTAAAATCTTTATTTAATTTCAGGTCAGAACCCGTCTGTCATTTCTTGTGCCCGGGCTGTGATGAAGCATAGGGCGTGTGTGTGTGTGTGTGTGTGTGTGTGTGTGTGTGTGTGTGTGTGTGGAGTCAGTCATATTTAGTGCATCATGAGGCCTATAGGATGGCCAGTGGGCAGCTGTGGGTGGCACAGGGGATCAGGGGTGATGTCTGGATACAACAGGCCCCTCACAAAGGCGTCACACTCATACAGCTACGAGCCATAATGTCACAGCAGCGCTACACAGCTTTAACCTGTGGTTTGACCTCTTTACAACAGAGCATACACTGTTTATATGATATGATATTAATCTTTAGATAGAGTAGATAGATAGTTTAGTTAGAAATGTGTTATGCGTCGTAAAAGAAAAGAGAAAATAAGTCTTAAAGGTGCAAAAATATTTTATCTTTGAATTTGTTTTGTCAGCGATTATACACTAAATAAAACATATTTATGGATATTATATTCCATTTCTAATAAGTCTGTTCTGAAAAATACCCAAAAATTCTACAGGTTTAAGACATCAAGACAGGACCAAAAAATACACACATTCAACACAACGTTACAGTAAATGAAGACAACATGTAAGGCCCATCACAAGCATTTGAGATCTTAACCTATCTGGATATTTGGGGGCATTGCATTGGTCGGTTTTGTTAATTGATTGAATGTTTTTGTTTATTTACAAAAAGTACGCC
Source organism: Hyperoplus lanceolatus (assembly GCA_026929865.2). Lineage (NCBI taxonomy): Eukaryota > Metazoa > Chordata > Actinopteri > Uranoscopiformes > Ammodytidae > Hyperoplus > Hyperoplus lanceolatus. The sequence continues at coordinate 5,621,383 of CM049411.1, forward strand.
CTTGTTATTTGCCGTATGTTTTTGTATAGATTGAGTGTGAGTACGTTTTGGTGGTAAGAGTCAGGTAAGGTGAAGCCAGCCCCTCTGATAAACTGACATTCGCTGTGTTCCAAATCACATACTTCCCTACTATTTAGTATGCCAAAAAAAGATTCAGGATGTCCCAATACATGCATGCCAATTGTAGTGTGCTGAAAATACAAATGCCTCACTAACTCCAATAGCATTTTGGAGTAATCGTCTTTATTCTTGACATTTCTCGACATTAATGAAAAAATAAATCTTCCTCATCTGATTTATTTTTTCTTTCCTTTGGCCCTAAAACTCTTCTGTACTTTAGTATGTAGTGTAGTAAAAAAGAAAGAGTATGTGATTTGGAACGCAGATCTTGTCTTAACTCAGCTGTGTGTAAAGAACCCTCTGCACAGTAAACATGGTGGTTTTGTGGTTGAGACTGTAGTGATGCCTCTGATGCTTCTGATGCCGAAATGTAGAAAATGTTTGAAAGCTGGCGCAGATGCAGACCTCATGTCTCACCATGATAACAGATTGAATCGATGGAGTTTGTACTTTGTCTAAATATGACAACAACGTGAACGTCAGCAAATTGTTGTTTGTGGGAGTATAGAGCCCCGGAAAAAAATTAAGAGACCAAGTCTGGATTTTTCTTAAATCTTTATCTTTACATAACTTGTTGAAAATGCTCTTAATGACAATATTTTTATTGTGAATTTGGTATATATATTATAAAACCAAAATGTTAATTTTACTCAAAAATATGCCTCTAAATAGTCAAACGAGAGACACTGAACATTTGGAATTGTCTCTTAATTTTTTCTGCAGCTGTATGTTACAAGTTACTGGCATAACATCACATTAAAGCTGCAGTGTGTAGAATTTTGGGTTTTATTTCCTAGCAGATTTTGTAGAAAGTAATTATAATATCCATAAGTACATTTAATTTAGTGCATAATAGCTGAAAAAAATGTTTTTAATTATTATTTTTTCTCTTAGAAAGGGTCTCATATATGTCCATATTTCTGCATATTTTGGACCAAAGCCTAGTGCCGCCATCTTGAAAGTGTCATAGTTGGAATGTCATCAGGTGCATTGTTTAAAATTTAGAATTGTTCTTGTCCTTGAAGGCCCCTGTAGCTTCTGTTATTATTCGAAAGGGGTGGGGTTACCCAGGGAGCGTTGCATTCTAGAACTTTGAAGAACTTTGTAGAACTTCCTTGATGATGTCATATTACACACTGCACCTTTAAATATGTTTGATTTCTACAAACTTAATCTGAAATTGACCCAATTAATCTGGGCCTGTGTTTTCAGTTGATCTGAATCTTATCAATAGCCAGCCAGGTGGAGTCAGTGATTCTCGAAAATGCTTGTTGTCAAAATCGCTTTTCGTCAAAATCTGTGAATATCTCCTCCCAGTCCACTACCTGTCTGTACTGTTTGTGCACAGAAAGAAAAATCTGGTGTTAATGCACAACCTAGGCTCTGTAAACTGGCATGTAAACAAAGGGGTCCACCGCAGCTGACAACATGCCCGTTTACAGAGCCTAGGCTGTGTATAAACACTGTATTATTTCAGCACGCACACACTATGGCTATGGACAGATAGCGGATCGTGAGGAGATATTCACTGATTTTGACGACAAGCGTTCTCCAGAATCACTGACTCCACCTTTTAAGACATTACGATGCAATATCTGTACGTTAAGTTGGGTTATCTAAGATCTTGGGCATCAGACAGAATTCAAGGCCAAGAATTTTACTCTTGTGTACTGTACAATAAAATGTTATAAAAGTGATTCTGATTCTGAAGAGTTAGGAGCTCAGCTATCTGTGTTAAAATTTTGATATAGGCTCATTTCCTCTTACTATCAAGTATATAGTCACCACAGAGACACACACACACACACACACACACACACACACACACACACACACACACACACACACACACACACACACACACACACACACACACACACACACACACACACACACACACGTTGGCTGATATGTTTTCCTGTGGTCTGCGATACTCAAACTTACTCAGTGGAAGACTCATGACTCACACAGTCCACAATATCTTTAGTGAGAGGCAGCAAGACCACTCATCACTTATCCAGTCATCTACTACGTTTGTACGTGTGTGTGTGTGTGTGTGTGTGTGTGTGTGTGTGTGTGTGTGTGTATGTGTGTGTGTGTGTGTGTGTGTGTGTCAATGGAAATATTGCAAGTACATATGATTAATATTGTTATATTTACTGGTACATGCAGTTGCTTGCTACATAAAGTTTTCCAATTCTATACGGTTGTTTTCCATCATCCAACAAACTAGCCTCTCAGTTTGTGTGTGTGTGTGTGTGTGTGTGTGTGTGTGTGTGTGTGTGTGTGTGTGTGTGTGTGTGTGTGTGTGTGTGTGTGTGTGTGTGTGTGTGTGTGTGTGTGTGTGTCTGTCCGTCTGTCTGTGTGCCCACCACCTCAGTGCTTTGCTTATGAATGGTTTTATCCTCATAAAGTCAGTACTTCTAAAGCAGTGAGTGTTGAGGTTGTCTGTATTTCTGACGGTCACTTCGTCTGATTATCACATAAAGATGGCATTTAAATTTCACCCAAAATCACTGTTCTGTTCACTGTCACAAAATCTCTCGGTCCGATTGATATGTAAATGATGACCTAAAAAAGTACTGTGTAAACTCATTGTGTGTATGCATGAATCACACTGCTGTACATGCTGCATAATAACCATATTACCGCCTGTCATTATGCTGCAGTTATTTAAATGATTACAGATGACTCACCGTCAGCTGAAAGCCAACGTTTTTATAGAACATCCTTTTTTCATTTCATCAAAGAAAAAAAAACGATGTACAGGTCTTTAAAAATGCGTTTTCAGGAAGAATATGTATCATAAATAGGACAATTAACAACAAATCCACCATTTATAGCCTTCATATTAGTTCTAAGAATGATTATGGAAAGTTTAGTTGATGTAAGTGTGTCTGTGTGAAATAGATTTTTGGTTTCAACTAATGTTGAGATAATGGCCATTACATATGGTTGTATAGGAGAAATGAACAGATGGAAAAAGACCAGGTTGAGTCAAATAAACACCTGCATGTTAGGTTTGGACAGTATGAAAAAAGACAATCTCAAAATTGACCAGCGATTGAACAAACTATATTTTTCCCCGTCGTGTCTCAGCTTATCTAGAGGTTGAATAAGGCCAGAGTTAAAATCTTTATTTCATTTGAACAGCATATTGCTGTCCAAAGTTTCTACAGAGCAGGTTTTGGATAGGCTACATCCTTTTTTCCCATTTTATAAATCAAAAAATATTACAATACAGACCCTAAAAATGCATTTTCTCCATGTTTTTAAGAACAAAATGTATCATAAAGAAGACATGTTATGGAAGCAAACAAAAATAATCTGCCTGTCTGCCGTGTCTCGCCTCAAACCAAACTTGACTTTTAAGATTTTATTAATTGAATGATTCTAAGAGTTGTGTGATAATTCCGCCCTTAGAACCCTCGGCCATAGCTACTGGGTCTCAGCTGTCACTCACCCGGCCCTAGTGACGGAGAGGTGTGGTTGTCGAGAGGAGGCTGTTCCCGTGGTTGCCGGCGACGCTTGATGTGTTGTGACAGCAGTTGCCGGGGTCTGGGAGGCGGTAACCGTGCGGCACCATATTGCCAAATGGAACCCCGGGGTTGCTATAGGGATCAGCATGCCAACCGAGCCCAAGAAGAAGTGCTAATAGGCGCAACACGTCTTAGCTTTCACACATTAAGGCGAGCGGAGGGGTGACATATCAGAGCTGTGATACTGCCGCCTTTAAGGGCTTTGAAGGAATAAATAAGGGGCCACACCAACACCATTCGTTTGCCATACAGCGTATAGTTCAAGGCTAATGACGAAAAAGATCCCCCGAGTCGAGGAATATGTCAACCAATCAGGGGAGTTTGATATCGTTGGGCGGAAAACCTTGTATGTCCAAAACGGAAATTATTCAGGAAATTAAAAAAACAGTGTCATTTTACAAACAAATTAACTCTGCGTTGTGTTCACGAGCTATTTTCACTGGTTATACATTTTCATCTTCTACATTGCATTGTTGAGAGGAGCCTGGGACTTAAGAATTGCATTTCCAAAGACTGCTGCTGTAAATGTTATGATATGCATATGAACAATAAACCATCTTGAATCTCTTGAATCTTGGTTAAAACTTTATAAAACAGACATCTACAATAAGTTTGAAGACAGACGTGTGTTCAGCCATCTCTCTCTCTCTCTCTCTCTCTCTCTCTCTCTCTCTCTCTCTCTCTCTCTCTCTCGTCATAAAATCGAGAAGCAGTTTTTTATTCTATCGGCTATTTATTTTTATTGTATTAAATAATTAATACGTATTTTTTCTCTTCCTTATTTCAATTTTATTTCAATTTCTGGATGTTGGATTGCTAATTGATGGTTAGCCCTGAATTCTGATGTACAGTAGGCCCTATGTCATGTATTTCATGGATTTTGCTCTGTTGGTTTGTGTGTTGGTTTGAAAAAAGAAAAAGAGTTGTGACCAGTGTTACCAAGGTGATGCTCTGTTCCATATTGTAACTGACAATAAAAAGCTCCGAGTGTTGAAGTCGGATCAACACTTTTTTTTTTTTTTTTTTGGCACCAAGACAAGCCGAGGTCAAGTGAGGGTTGCTCGGGGCTACAACACCTTTTGTCACATGTGTTACCATGCAACCAGAACCCCACAGTCTACTGGCTGTAGTAAGGTTGAGTTCAATATGTTTTTAAATGTGGAAAAAGGAAAAAAGTGTGAGCGTCTGTTGTGGACTCCCTCACTGTTACTTCCACCATATGGTTGATTTGGCAGCTTCTCAAGCACCTGCCGCCAAGGGTTTGACTCAAATAATGTTTGGAACTGGTTTGTGTGTGTTGTGTGAGGCTGTTTGAATAGAATGAGTGATGCTTTGAGTCCGGTTAACCCCTCCAAAGAAATGTGACAAATTCCAATGCTAGTTTCTATTAAAAAAAAGTATCGTTGGGGCGCTCTGGTGGCGTAGTGGATAGAGCGCGCACCATATTGGCTCTGACCTTTGTTGCAGTGGTCGCGGGTTCGAATCTGACCCGTGGACCTTCACTGCAGGTCATCCCCCCCCCCATCTCTCTCTGCCTCCCCATTTCAACTCTGTACTATCTAATAAAGCTTGAAAATGCTGAAAAATAATCTTTAAAAAATAAAATTATATATATCATTGATCGTGATACCACATGGTGAAGGAGCACGTTTCGATTGTGAAAAGTGAAACCATAAAACAACAGTCTCATTTTTCCTCTGATGATCATAAATGACCCGTAACAGCAAACGAGACCGTCAGCGCTACAATTGACAAAAACTGAAAGGTGCTTTTGGTCACTTTAACTATTGAGAATAAACAAATTCAAGCCTTTGATGTAAAAATCCGCTCCTAATTTAATTGGTCAAACAGTGTGTGATGTCACACATGGGAAAATGTAGAGTTAGACAGTGAGACCATAAAACACTCTTTCTGCCTTTTCTCAGGCTGGGATGATCCGATTTCTAAAATGTTTGCACATTTATACTACATAGGATCTCAGAGTTCAATACACCTTCATATTTCCACCGGTGAAGTAGGTCTTTAATGCCCATAGTTTTGAAATGACATTATCAGAATTGTATGTATTTGTGCATTTATCTGCAATAGAGTATTTGCATCATATTGTATTAGTATGTGATTATTTTGAGCCATTTTACCGGGAAACCTTTTGTCAACCTCCAGTTATTGTCAAGAGGCTGAAAATATCCTTGTGTTAACCACAGTGATCTCAGCAGGTCTCCCACTAGCACAGCCTCAGAAAAGGTCATTTCTTCCATGTCAGTGGGACAAAGATGAACTCAGTCTGGTACTCTGGGTGTTTCTGTGTGGGTGTGTGTGTGTGTGTGTGTGTGTGTGTGTGTGTGTGTGTGTGTCTCTCTCTCTCTCTCTCTCTCTCTCTCTCTCTGTATGTGTGTGTGTGTGTGTGTGTGTCTCTCTCTGTATGTGTATGTGTGTGTGTTTTTACGTGTGTATGTTTGTGAGGTTGTGTGTGTCTCTCTCTCTCCCTGTGTGTGTGTATGTGTGTCTCTCTCTCCCTGTGTTTGCGCGTGTGTGTGTGTGAGACATTTCATCTCGGCGGATAGCCCCGGTGAAGACCTTGTGATACGTTAGTGGCTGCTTGTTCCTGATCAAATATTAAATATAGCAGGCAGTGCTTGACAGTTAAAATCTGGCAACAACTATATTTCAGTAGCTCCTTACCTTTAGACCAACCGTAGTTACCTTCTAGCATCCATAATGTATAATGTGTTACAGATAAGGACATATGTGTGTGTGTGTGTGTGTGTGTGTGTGTGTGTGTGTGTGTGTGTGTGTGTGTGTGTGTGTGTGTGCTAATATGAATGTTAGCGTTGCATTTTAGACACCGCATGAAGCTAAATGTTTCATATAGAGATTCTGGAGGACTGTACGCTAATGCAAAATTAGACGATTATACATGAAAATGAAATGAATGATTTATGCAGACGGTGGTGGCTGGCCTCTGTCTCACCCCTGGTGTGAGTGTGACGACCAATGGGTGAGGTCGTTCAGAGGTCACATGACGAGGGGAAAAAATACAGATATACAGTATATGTGCCATTCAAGACACACAGGCTTAACAGAATGGCTGCCACTGTGTTTGTGTTTGTGTTTGTGTGTGTATGTGTCTCTCTCTCTCTCTCTCTCTCTGTGTATGTGACTTGCATAAGTGTACAAACACAAATACATTGTTATTATATAAATGCCTTATTATACTGTATATACACTATATGACCAAATGTAAGTGGAAAAAGCCTTTTGTGTTAATAAGAGGATTATCAGGAATACTTGAGCTTATTCTAGTCAATGATTGTTGGCAAATCACATTTACATCAGCGTTTGTTGCATTTTAAGCCTTTTACCGATTAAGAGAGAATCTGATGAGATGGAACATACAATCTTTGTGTTGATTTTGATGAAATTCAATCAAATTAGACTGTTTATAAGGAATTTTTTATTTGATATATTACTTTATTCACATTGGAAAAACGTGTGGCATTTGTTAAGAATTAAACAATAGAAAAATACATTTGCAATAATGTTGTTAAAGCATCCAGTACTTTTTTTTAAGCAGAAAGACATTTTGCATAACAGAATTGTTTTGGCCCAAACAAAATGACTCCCTTTGATATTAGTCTTCTTGATTTACAAACCTGTGGATGGAAACATGCATGTGTTGTGGAATATGTGCAGAATTAAACAACAAAAAAATAAATGTGCAGTATTTTGTCCCGAAGCATCCAGTAATTTGCATTGCAAAGAGACAAAAATTATTTTGCATAATAGAAATGTGGTTTTTATTAGTACCCATTTTATCTCATGACCCATCTGTGGGACCCATTTGTGGGTTTCTTTACCCCATTTTGGTGACCCAAACCTCTCCTTAATACCACTTATCTTCAAGCATAAACCCATGCATCCCAACCTCTTTAGCTCCATTCTCTGAACTTATACCTACCGGGCATAACATACAGTAAACGAAGGGTTCACACTTCCTTTGTTATTCCACTACAACACCTTGGCATATGAACTTTACTGGCTGACTGGCTATATTTTTCTATCTCAACCCATCCATACACCTCTCTCTCTCGTGTGTGTGTGTGCGTGTGTTTGAGAGATTGTGTGTGTGTGTGTGTGTGTGTGTATGTTTGAGAGGTTGTGTGTGTGTGTGTGTGTGTGTGTGTGTGTGTGTGTGTGGTGTGTGTGTGTGTGTGTGTGAGGTTGTGAGTGTGTGTGTCTCTCTCTCTCGCTCTGTCTGTGTGTGTCTCTCTCTGTGCGTGTGTGTGTGTGTGAATATATAAGTGTGTGTGTGTGTGTGTGTGTGTGTGTGTGTGTGTGTGTGTGTGTGTGTGAATATATAAGTGTGTGTGTGTGTGTGTGTGAATATATAAGTGTGTGTGTGTGTGTGTGTGTGTCCATCCATCCACTCCTCCCCCCTCATTGACGCCTGCCTGTGTCCCCCCGGGGCCATGCTCTGCTTGCTGAAGCGCTGCGTTGTGTAGCGTGTGCGCTGCCTTACTGCCATCAATATGGGTGAGTTACAGAGGTCGCTGGTTCAAACGCAGTTCACCGCCTCACGCCCGACACTAGCAGCAGATTCACTGTGTTGTTGGGGGTGTCGGAGCGTGTGTGTGTGTGTGTGTGTGTGTGTGTGTGCGTGTGTGTGTAAGGAATGGATTAATGCATGTGTTAGTATCAAGCTGTGTGTTAGTTTGTGCTTGGTTGTGTCTTCGTCCAAATCTTGTAGCCAGAAATGTAACAACGACCCAAAATGTAAAACTTTAAAAAAATATATTTTTTAAAATGTTCATATGACTGAATGACGTTTATTTGTGTGCCATGGCCCATCCTACACAGAATTACAAGACACCAATATAATACAACACAAAACACTACATGTGCACTACATACACAATCACAATAGACTATTTCTAATATAATACATCCGACACTGGATAAACAAACTAAATATAAATTGACATATTTCTCCTAGCCCTTTGACTTTGAAGAAAGTTAGCAATCACTTAGCCCTTTAATCCATACTGTATTGACTCCCTCTTTAATGTAATTTCCAATCCCATATCATTGTTAAACTAATTAGTATAAAAATATTTTATCGCCCCAAAATGTACAACGTTTTCACATGATAGGCATTATTTTTTGGCCTCTTACAGGCCTGAATATGTGTGTGTTATGTGTGTGATGTATTAATATTTTTTGCTTTGCGTGTTTACCCACACGCTATAGCAGAAACCAAAAGGGTTTTTCGATCTCCGTTCTGGGCCGCTTGTCAGACGAAATAATGAATGAACATGTTTATATTGATGTGTGTGGTTACTGATTCCTACTATTAGCCTACCTAACAGCTGGTCTGATCGGCTGTATCAGTGTGTGTGTACTGCATGGCCCAGTCACGGAAGGAAAATGTCACTACACATTCAATACTATTGAAGTATAGCTTGATGTTTGATTGAGTATCTTTCATGTGTCATGGTGTAAGGCAAGGCAAGGCAAGTTTATTTCTATAGCACAATTCAGACACAAGGCCATTCAAAGTGCTATACAGGGGCAAGATTAAAATGGAAAATGTGAGAATCTGACTTATCTGAATTTTATGTTTTCTGCTTCAAAACGTGGTGAAAAATTTGAAGTTCTGAAAAACTTCTGTATTGAAACTTTTCGAAGTAGTCCAAATAGATGGGTCTGATTACATTCAAACCTTTTCGCATTTACTCTTGTAAGTGGTTGAATGTGTGTTTTTCTTTCTGTCTGTCTGTCTGTCTGTCTGTCTGTCTGTCTGTCTGTCTGTCTGTCTGTCTGTCTGAAAAAAATATAAATTGCATTCACATGTACGGTGTTCTAGAACTCACAAATTCTCTCCTTCTCTGTCTGTCAATCAAATATTCCACAACAGCCAATGTCGATGTAGTCCTCCATATTTTTTCAATGATATGTGAAATCTTTTGAAAATGTTCTCAAATCAAATCAAATCAGTTTTATTTGTATAGCCCAAAAACACAAATACATTTGTCTCAGTGGGCTTTACATTTCATACAATATGATACAATATGACACCCTGCCCTTACACCCTTAGCTCGGCTCCCATTTTCCTCACACATTTTTCTCCCATGTAATTATTTTTTCTTCAATTTCTTACCCTTACCACAAGTAGAGACAGTAAGAGTTTAGAGTTCCTTCTCTTTTTTTTCTTGGAGAACTGCAAGACACACATTGTGAAAAGGTCATGGCCAGAGAGCCTACAGTAGCTGTTCTGTGCTATGGAGTGAAGTTTAGTGGTTTTTGTGGTTAATGTGGCCATCTAGTGGGCCAGTGAAACACTTCCCACGGAAACTAAACATGGAATTGGACATGCATTATTTTTTTTAAATGTATCTACAGTATAGATAGATAGATAGATAGATAGATAGATAGATAGATAGATAGATAGATAGATAGATAGATAGATAGATAGATAGACAGATAGATAGATAGATAGATAGATAGATAGATAGATAGATAGATAGATAGATAGATAGATAGATAGATAGACAGATAGATAGATAGATAGATAGATAGATAGATAGATAGATAGATAGATAGATAGATAGATGGATAGATGGATGGATGGATGGATGGATGGATGGATGGATGGATGGATGGATGGATGGATGGATCCACTGCGCCACGAGTGCCCCCCCCCCCCATGCTTCATCATTTTAATTTAATTTAAAAACTATGTTTCACTTTTCCTGGCCTTGATTTTAAGGCATTTTGTTGTGGCAGAGAATCGATCCCATCAGCATTAAGTTCATCCAGGCCTGAGATAGATCAGAAAGAGCTGCAGGCAACATTATATGTCACGGTTTAAAATAGAAATAAGAAAGTAAAGAACAGTGTCAAGCGTTGTGTAGTGTAAACAAACTAATACATTCCTGTAAACAAAAAAAAGTGTGAGCATGTCAAGCAAGCTCCAATAACACACAGCAAATATAAGGCAATCTTGATCATGCACGTTTTTCTAAAACTCTTAAAAAATGTGTAATCAATCAAAATGTATGAAACAGTAACCATGCAATAAGTGGTGTGAGGTCATACACAATGACAAAAAAATAACCCTGACTTCTGAGAATTGTGTGTATGAATTGCTTGCTAGAAGTTGTTTTCTGCAGTACTGTGTTTCATCCCTCATTGCCTTATAGTGTGTTCGTGTGGTTTCGCTGTTTAGTTCTGAGTGCAAAAGCGACTTCTGCATTTTGTATCTTGTAAGTCTCTGTACTCTGGGTTTGTGGTTTTGTGGCCCGGATGGGTGGGTGCGTTTGTCTTGTTCCTGAGGTAGTTATAGCTGTGTTTTGAGGTGTATTGAGGTTAGCGGCTCACAGCTAAAGACTAAAGGAAGTCTTAAGAGTTTAGCCCATATGGGCTGAACATGGTTTCAAGTAAACAGAATTGGTCTGGGGTATTTTTTTATTTTTTTTTAAATGCACCAAAGTTCAATATGTTGAAAGCGTTGGCATTTTCTTCATATTCAGTGAAATGGTCGATTTTTCTTTGAAATGAAGTTGCCTGTTACATGCTTTGTGTGCCTGTCAAACAATACACAAAACATGTTTTTTTTTTTGGATTGCACTTGCTGGGTGGTATTTATCATAACAGAACATGTTTGTACCTCCTTTATAAAAAGACATAATAATATTCCGGTTTGCTGATGTGGAGCATTGACGAGATCATTTCAGAGTTCATAAAGACAAGCACCTGACTGATGAGTGTTGATGAGTGTGTCTTCAAAGCATCATCGGGCCCGACTGAAACTAACAACATGATTACTGCTTCACACACACACACACACACACACACACACACACACACACACACACACACACACACACACACACACACACACACACACACACACACACACACACACACACACACACACACACACACACACACACACACACACACACACACACACATGCGACTGTGGCTCAGTTGGCAGAGCGGGTCGGCTGATGATTAAAGGGTTGGAGGTTCGATCCCCGCCCCGCCACCTGTGTCACAGTTGTTGTGTCCTTGGGCAAGACACTTCACCCACCTTGCCTCGTGTGAATGTCGATAGTTAGTCTGCTATCGGTGTATGAATGTGTGTGTGAATGGTAACGTGGGAATGGGAACAGGTCTCCCCTGCAAAAGAGTCTTCGGTCTCAATGGGATATACCCGTATAAAAAAGGAAAAAAAAAACACACACACACATACATGCTTTTGTACGGCTATACATGTGGGGACATTATTTGACAATGCATTTCCCTAGCCCCTTACCTTAACCATCAACACTAAATGCCTAACCCCAACCTTTACACTAACCCTGACATAAACCTAATTCATACCTGGACGTTTAAACCTAGTGTTAACCCTCAAACAGTCCTTTGAAGAAATGAGGACTAGGCAAAATGTCCTCACTCCCATTGTTAAAAGCTAAAACTGGTCCTCACAAAGACGCCTGTACAGGTACACACACACACACACACACGTACATTTCAGCCTCTGTGTGTGTGAGTGATGGTATGTTGATGTGTGCGTAACTTTAGTGTGAACAAAGGACATTGTGCATATTGAATATTGTTGTCAAACCTAATTTAAAAAATGCCTGCGCCTCCACTGCTTAATGGCTGTGCAGAAATATCATCTGTCAAGCGTGGAATGATGTTTGTTAATAATGTAATATCGCCATGTCGACTCTAACAGTGAGATGTGTGAATATATTTCAGGCCTGAATTTCACACCTAGGAGTTTGCTACAAGAATTCCAAGCATGGCACACACACACACACACACACACACACACACACACACACACACACACACAAAGGTCTGGATAATGTTTCTTAATATGGTTTTTCAAGCATTTCAACGGGTCCAATATTTAAATAACTACAGTAAAGCTATAGTGCGTAGCTTCTGTCGCCCCCCCCCCCGCCATGAGGAAATCTGAGTCATTACAACAACACTGTTGGCGCATCTACATGATCTTGCATTTATTAGCAGTAAAATCAACAACTGAAACATTTCTTGGGCTCTTCTTGGGGATTTTTCTGAGCTCCTGTGCCAGTGTCCTGGGGGGGGCGACACCAGTTTGTAAACGCTGCCACACTGAGAAATACAGAGAGAGTTTTCTGGAGCTGATAGGCTTAAATCAACTTTGTGTCAACTCATTTGGCAATGGCTTGATAATAACCGACACTCATTTAAATGAAAAAGTTACACACTATATCTTTAATGTGCATCACAAGCTTCCAAGGTCGATATCTGTAAAGAAAGATATGTGAAGAGCATCCTAGAATAAACAACATCACCATTTTGTGCATAAAGAAACCAGTTAATGCGACATTTCAGTGCAAGTTCCAGTTTATTTATAGGAATATTTACAGACAAAGAGAAAAGAAAAAGTGTCTCTTCTTTATATATATGCAGCTCCGGAAAAAATTAAGAGACCAGTCTGGATTTTTCTTAAATCTTCATCTCTACATTACTTAGTGGAAATGCTCTTTAATGACAATATTCTTATTGTGAATTTGGTAGAAGTGTTATCAGTAGTTTATATTATAAAACCAAAATGTTCATTCTACTCAAACATATGCCTATAAACAAGTAAAACGAGAGACACTGAACATTCGGAGTGGTCTCTTAATTTTTTCCATGGCTGTATATATTCTCTGTTGATGCTTTCTGTTCTGTCCTTGAAGTCCTTGAATGCCAGAGGCGGCCATTGTTCCACCACACAAAATGCAGGAGACATTATTTCTCATTAGTGTTGTGGACAGTTCATTAGTGCTGAGGTCGGTGTGTGTGTGTGTGTGTGTGTGTGTGTGTGTGTGTGTGTGTGTGTGTGTGTGTGTGTGTGTGTGTGTGTGTGTGTGTGCATGCGTGCGTGTGTGTGTGTGTGTGTGTGTATGTAAGAGAGAGAGTGTGTGTGAGAGTGTGTGTGTGTGTGATTGTGTGTGTGTATGTGAGAGAGAGAGTGTGTGTGTGATTGTGTGTGTGCGTGCGTGTGCTTAATCTTACCCGGGAGTACAACCTGACTCAAACAGCTTCTTAAAGGAGAAAGGGAAGGAAAAATCAGACTGTGTGTTTCAAACTGTTAACTCCATGTTGGATGTAGCCATTTTGTCTGAGTACAACTGAGGGAAAATTAATATTAATTTAAAATGTTGTATCTAACACTGACAGATTTGAACTTTCCACTGCTGTACGTCTAAACCAAGGACTCAGTTTGCTGTTAAGACACACACAAAACGATTTTGATGTTTGAGCTTTGCACTACTTCTGTTTACGTGCAGTTTTGTTGCAGCATACACATCAGCTTGTGTGTGTATGCGTGTGTGTGTGTGTGTGTGTGTGTGTGTGTGTGTGTGTGTGTGTGTGTGTGTGTGTGTATGTGTGTAAGTGTATGTGTGTAAATGTGTGTCTCTCTTCATTGCTTCTGGCCAACATCTTATGGTTGCTTACAACATCCCAGCATTAATACCCACAATGCAAGTTTTCTGATTTTGACATCAAATTAATTCTTGGGGATGCAATAATTAACTTGTGTTAATTCTTGCACCCCCTCCCTCTGCACATTTGTAACACTGTGCTTCTTTCACTCATTCGTTTGCTGTATGATAAATCAAAATGACACTAGGAAAAAAATACATCTGTGACCTTAAAACCGTCAGGCAAAAAACATACATTCTTGAAAATTAGTATATTGTGGTCGTGTATTCAGATAGTCAGATAATATGTTTTCATCTGTGAGGGATCCTGAAAGTGCTTAAAAAAAAAGACAGGGTTTGGTTTGTAGGCTGGTTGAATGTAAATTAAAGGTGCTACGAGGAACTTTACATTTGTGTTAAATCTTGCACCCACTTTGGACAAAAGCGGTAGTGTTTTTACTATGCCAGCTGTTGTTCCAATCCTGGGTGAGCGTACCCATGACAAAGGCATTATGAAAAACTATATAAGAATAGCTTTCTTTGCACTGATGGTCTCGTTTGCTGTTACATGTGATTTATGATCATCAGAGGAAAAATTTGACTGTTTCAGAAATATTAAAAAGTTCCTCGTAGCACCTTTTAACTATTGGATAAACCTCTCACTACATTGCGAGGAAAAGACAAAAGGTGGTAACTTGTATATAACTCGCATATAATTCATATTCAGTGTGTTGGTGGCTAAGATTATTCATATACTGATTAACAGACACTCCAGTTTGAAGTTGTTGAATAGTAGAATACATGTTGCATTAACCTTTACACACACTGACTTACCTGTCTGTACACAACTTTAAATAATTTTTATTTATTTTTTTACACAGAGTGATATAGTAACATACATACAGTATAGAATAATTGGGAGGTAATCAAAGCCCTCTTCCATTTAAATGCTCAAGTGTCTCCATACCATCTTATTGTATATCGCAGGATTACATTTTTCGGTAAAAGGATAATTCCAGCTTGTTTCAATTGGTTATGATAACATTGTAATCACTGGGTGTTGTGTCAAAACCCTCATGAAGATTATTTTTTTTTTCTAAAGATAATTTTTTGGCATTTTCCAGCCTTATTTGAAATAGGAAGACAGAGAGAGAGAGAGAGAGGGGGGGGGTGACCTGCAGTAAGGGTCCACGGGTCGGATTTGAACCCGCAACCACTGCAGCAAAGGCCGGAGCCAATATGGTACACGCTCTATCCACTACGCCACTGGAGTGCCACAAAATGAAGATTCCTTATGGGGTAGGAAATTAGACATATCTAAATTTGGCAACCTGTATAATTTGGTTTCTATTTTATGATCTGAACTTTAAACTTTTTCTTTCTTGTGAAATTCTGAGTATTCTTCAGGGTTTCCCCGGGAGTTTGTGGTTAGTGTGGGCAGGTGGCAGGTACTTTTTCAGGTTTCACTCTTCTTTTACTATGTGTATAACAACGGAGCTACTGATAATGGTCCAGTTGTTCAGTATCTAACTTTTCACTATAACTTTACCTTAGAATTAAGACTCTTCCCCCCCATGGGCATCGGCAAGCAGCGGACCCGGGTTCGATTCCGGCCCGCGGTCGTTCTCTGCATGTCAATCCCCTCTCTGCCCCATTTCACCTCTGTCTCTGCACTATCAATAAAAAGCATAAAAATGCCAAAAAATATATATCTTTAAGAATTAAGGCTCTGTTGGAAGTTAAGTTTGACTAATGTTGTGTTTCTAATAGGAGGATTTCCCTCTGAGGCAAAAATAAATCTGCATCGAGTTCAACCTGGGTGAACTTTGACAGGATGTACACAGGATGTAGAAACTAGATAGAGGCTATTAGATAGATAGATAGATAGATAGATAGATAGATAGATAGATAGATAGATAGATAGATAGATAGATAGATAGATAGATAGATAGATAGATAGATAGATAGATAGATAGATAGATAGATAGATAGATAGATAGATAGATAGATAGATAGATAGATAGATAGATGGATGGATGGATGGATGGATGGATGGATGGATAGACAGACAGACAGACAGACAGACAGACAGACAGACAGACAGACAGACAGACAGACAGATAGATACTTAGTCTTTTCTAGGGATGGTGTTACTTTCACAGATCTCAGCAACTAACAAGATGAGTACAATATTATCATACCCATAACCAATTGAACCAGTTTAAAAACCTACTATAATAAGGTCCCAAGTGGTAACAAACAAGCGCTATCCTTTAATCTGATATTCCTTGACCTCAATTTGAAAATATAAAACCTTTGTAAAGCCTGGAACATAGCCTCAATAGCTTGTAGGGATTGTGTGTGTTGTTCAAAAGTAAGAGTGGGAAGAAGTTAGCTGATGTAAGGACTGGAAACCTATATAGGCCTATCCATAATGTCTCTACCACAATCCCTGCCCTGTGTGCCTCTGTAACCTACCGCATTTCTTCTCTTTCGGTGATTTCAAACCAGTATAAATGCAGGTGGGGCGGGTGTGTGTGTGTGTGTGTGTGTGTGTAGGGACATCCCCTGCATTACAAACTGCACATGTAACTGAAACCCCTCAGATTAGCTGACATCAGAGTAACTTTCATATTTTTTTCTCTTAAAAAAAAAAATTTCAAGTCCCACAAATGGATCTCGAGTTAAGATTCCACTTGCGATAAAAACTTAAACCCATGTATCAAAAGAAGAGGAGTAAATCTATAATTGTCATTGGTGAAACCCTGCAGAGATAACTTTGCTGATTGGAGACGTCCTTTTCCCGTATCCAACCTCAGAGAAAGGAAATACAGTCCACTTAAAAAGCCCGCCACGTTCTCTTCAAAGCTTTTGAAGGTCCGAAGTCCTTATCCCATGCAGTCCAGCTGTGTGTGTATTGTTGTTTTTTTTGTTTGTGTGGTCTGGGCGGGCCGTGACATCAAACTAAGGCCTACATTACATAACATTACATTTGATTATCAGCAGATATTTATATAGGAAGACCGAGGAACAATCCCGGTTGATCATTTTGAAAGTCTCTGTACAGAAAAGTATTAATTTTTTAAATTTAAAATGTTTTTATTTCGAGAAAAAAGAAAGAAAAAAAAAGAAGAATCCCAATGTGTGGTGGGATGTTGTCTATGTACAGCAGTGCAGCAAGCACATGGATTAAAACACCAACATGACACATGTGGTGCGTTTAACATCTGCAAAAATATATATTCACATTTTTTTTTTTGCATTACAGATTGACAATTTAAATATTAAATTATACATGGAAAATAAATATATTGGGGACTGGTAACGGATACATTTGATAGGCTTTATATGCAAACTTAAAGTGCTAGTATACCTAGATTTTTTTTTTTTTTTGTACAGGCCGCAAGCATTAAAGGTTGAGTCAGTGATTCTGGAGAACGCTTGTTGTCCTAATCACTTTGTCAAAATCAATGATTTTCTCTGGTGAAAAATCTGGTGTTAATACACAGCCTAGGCTCTGTAAACAGGTATGTGAACTGATCATAGGGCATGTGAACACAGGGGCCCGTTTACAGAGCCTAGGCTGTGTATTAACACTGTTTATTTTGTTCTGCGTACATACACACAGTTATTAACCGATTTTGACAAAAAGTGATTTTGACAACAAACGCTCTCCAGAATCACTGACTCCACCTTTAAGATATATTCAGATTTCCCCTCCACTCATACAGAAGTAAAGGCAGACTTTATGCCCCGCCCTGCAGGGGATCATCAGAACTACACACTTTCACATTCATTTTCCCCTTTAGCTTGTCACTTGGTTTTATCGGTAAATGAAATGTGAGACTGGAATGTTTTATACCTTCTTTGCGGCCATGGAAACGTAGGCCTGTTGTGTGTCTTTGTTTAAAATAAAACTGCCATCCATCCCTGATTGACAACAAGCCAAAGTTAAATCAAAGGACTGATTTGAACAGCGTCCCATAATATGACTTTGTACATTTGTCGGATCATTTTAACAAACAACTTTCTCCCGTATCACTCTCCCTGGCACTTACTGCAGACTTTTCTGCAAAATATACTGTATTGTGTATGTGCGTGTGTGTGTGTGTGTGGAGAGTCTGTGTCTGCGTCTGTGTGTCTGTGCGTGCGTATGTGTGTGTGTGTGTGTGTGCGTGCGTGTCTGTGAGATCGAAAAATGTCCTATCAGATTGCAAAGTATTTAAAGCTAAAGTGTTGTATTTAAAAAAGACTGCTTGTATCTCCCTGAACGTTTACACTGAAACCCCCAAACCTTCCAGCCTGTTTCTATATACTCTCATATACTCTCATATACTCTCATATACTCTCATATACTCTCTTATACTCTCTTATACTCTCATATACTCTCATATACTCTCATATACTCTCATATACTCTCATATACTCTCATATACTCTCTTATACTCTCATATTCTCTCATATACTCTCTTATACTCTCATATACTCTC
>CM049411.1:5645000-5657500 GCA_026929865.2 Hyperoplus lanceolatus
AGAATACAAATAACAAAATGTTATATAAAATAGATAAAAAATGCATGCAGTATAAAAATAGTTTGCCTTGATGGTGAGACGGTGACCCTCTATGCTGCAGCCCACCGTGATGAGGCGATCCTATGTGCTGCTGTTGTTTGGAGTAACTATCCACATACGGCCGGGGCTTAGGCAGCGTCGATACGGGGTCCAACGTGAAGCGTGGGGGGCACTGGTGATACACAGAGGGGTCCGCCACCTCCGAATAACTCCTCCGGCCCTGGAAACTGGCCCGTAGGTGCTGGCTAGGGGGCCGGCAGGAGTAAGACGCGGGCCCGTTGTTGACATCCAGGAGCGGGGAGCGACGGTGCATGTCCGGGGAGAGGCGTTGCAGTACCGGGGACCTCCTCTGGGGGATGGGGGAGTGGTGGGGAGGAGGGGGACCGGGGAGTGACGTTGGGAGATGGGACTGTGACGGGGCTGGGACACGGGGGAGTGTTGCTGCTGCTGCTGCTGCTGCCGCTGGTGGTGAGGGGAGGGACGCTGCTGGACTGAGAGGGACAGAGAAGAAAAATAAAAGTTAAAAAATATTTATTTTTTTAATTTTGGCACGTTACTAGACGACAAACACTATATGGCAAGTAGAATGTAGACGGCCGAATGGAAGGACTTTGGGTGTAAGGACTGAGGTGACAGGAGAAAAAAAATATACAAAAAAAACTTTTACACAATAAGAGATGAATTAGAAAAACACATTAAAAACATATTTTAAAAGAACTGTTGCTACACAATATGGTCCCTAGTTTGTGGACAGCCTAACGGAGGAGAAACATGCATCGAAAAACATATAGGCCTACTTTATTTTTTGGCAATCTGCTTCTACACTAGGGGAGAGTGGCCTAAGTTGTGCCTTTTGGAAGTTGTGCCACCCCTTGTTTCTAGAAAACCGTGGAAGAAATTGGAAATGTGACCACATATTTAAGAAGAGCCATTCATTTGACTCATCCAGTAAAGAAGGGAGACACAAGGAATAAGATATAAGCACATTTAAGCTCAAAAAACTGTGTTTTGCCTTTCAAAGTAAAATTTCCATGATCAAAGTTTTTTGATTATTGTGTCTGAACAATTATAGACAAGTTTGAAAACATTTGACACATGTTTTAGTGCTTTGGTATGCTACATTTTGAGTCTATACAGTTAGCACAATGTAAGCCCTAAATTGCTGCATCATGCTTATTATCCAAATTTCTGGGATTGGGGTGATTTGTGCCAAAGGGCCTGGGTGAGTTATAAGTAAGTAAGTAAGTAAAATGTATTTATAAAAGCACATTTATGACAGTTTGCACTGTCCAAAGTGCTGTACATAGTGCATTCAGTAGGTAAACAATGAAGGTAAAATAACAATAACCAAAATAAAAGACGTAAAGCCCATACATCCACATATAAACAAAGATAGTAGTGCAGAGGTAAGATAGTTAATGGGGAGGAAACACCAGGGTGTACATATGGGTTTTGAGCCTTGATTTAAAGGCAGAAATGTAGGGGAATCACATTTGTCAGGTGGCAGTTGGTTCCACAAGCACGGAGCAACTAGTGCAAAGTACATTTCTGAGAGTTGTGCCAGTGGCATGGCTGTGTACGCTGGTCACCAAAAGAAAGAGATTGTCTACAGTAGCTCAGAAGAGAGTGACATCTCAATTCCACTTAACGACGCCACTGATGAGAGTTCAGATGGCCAGAAAGATGATGATGGTGACTTTGTCATTGTGAGCTTTGCAGGTAAAACCATTAGATCTGCTAGGCCTTGTTTAAGAAAATTGTCCTTCAATCTTTGTCAACTATTTACTTTATTTACTTTAAATAAACCTTAAATAAGTGATTGTCTATTGGATTTGTCTTGCATTACAGTTTATGAGATATATATCAATGGCACAATTCACCCCATGGTATTCTCTCCAACCGCACAACTTACACCACACCGGGGGCAAGTTGTGCATCAAGACAACTTTTTTTCCGAAAGCTATATTTCTTCAACAGTTTATTCCAGATCCAAAGTTTTTATTGCCAGGGATGCACAACACCCTGAAATATATTTACATATTTGAGTTGGAGACTTTACTGTCAAGGCCTTACTTTAAAGTCACTTTGAGAGAAAAGTTGCACAACTTAGGCCACTCTCCCCTATATGTCTTTTGGACGCAATTTCTTTGATTCTTTAATTACAAATAAAAAATGTTTCTTTGCCTTATTTCGCTCTTTGTCTTAAATGCAAAATCAATATTCTCTTATGTTTTAATCTTGATAACACATAAGACAATATTGTATACAGCTTTGCAAAGCACTTTGAATGGCCTTGCGTCCGAATTTTTCTGAAGAAATAAACTTGCCTTGCTATGCATTTCATGAAAACAGCCATGACAATTTTCATACACGCTTAGCCGGATGTAATAAACAACACAGAAAAAAAACACATGTGCTTCTTTGTTCCTCTTTCTTATAAAAAGATTGAGATCTGCAGTCAAGTACAGTCGCTGAGTTTCGTGTAATTACAAATAGCTAGCTAGCTGTTGACTCACCACTAACTGCATCTCCACTTCCCATTTCAAAAAGGAAATACATCATCTAAGGCCGATGGGTTGAGGTGTCAGAAGGGAGGGGTGTGTTTGTATGTACGTAGGTGTTTTTCTAAACCATCGAATGTGTAGGAAACACTCAAATGGGACTATTTTAGTTTGTACCCTTATACTCTGAACAGTGCACCACCCATATGACGTGACACATCGCTCTCTAATCTTGAATCTTGATGTATTTTCTTAGTGTTTTTTATTATCTCTTAAATGCAATTTCTAATGTCTTATCTTGATGTATTTTATTACCCTGTAAAGCACTTTGAATGGCCTTGTGTCTGAATCGTGCTATAGAAATAAACTTGCCTTGCCTTACTTTGTGTTACATATACAGTACACTCCCACGTCCCTTATTATTTCAATGATCGATGAAAAGTAAATAATAAATAATAATAAAATAGTAAAAAATAATAAAATAAAATAAAATAAATCTTAACAGAAATAAATCTTAACATAAATAAATCTTAACAGAAGCCCTTATCTGGTGTCCACTTTTGGTCACCTTTGCCTTTTCCTCTTTAAAATGTTTTTTTTTTAAATAATTTTGATATCAATTTTGTCAAAGATATTCATATCACTTGAACAACATTTAAGTTGCATTTTTCTATATTAATGGGACAATGTACAACCCAGGGGAGAAGTTATATGCAGTAAAGTGACTGTGTGCAGGAAGAGAAAAAGGTGTTGCTACTGTTTAGCACTTGTGAGTTCTAGTCTACAACATGTCTGTGTTAGTTTCTATCTTTGCTTTTTAAGTGAAGCAACAAATCAAAACTATGAATGACATACGTATATATTTTTAAAATTCTGAATGGCACATGAAAAACATTTCAGACCTGCATTGATGCATGAATTATATTTTCTTTAAGATGGCATTCACTTCTACAAAATGCCAATATCTTTCTTAAATAAATCACATTCTTTATGTTATTGAATGTATTTCGATGTACCTTGTGTAAATGAACACATAAAGAAACGTAACTTAACGAACTTAACTTAATTTCACTTAAACTTAATATTTTATATGCAGGACTTAAAGTATAAAGTATTTTTAATTTATTTTTTCTCACAACTTTTTCTCGAGTAAATCAATTCAATAGTTCTGTTCCAGGAATGTGACCCAGGATCCCCACATTGTTTAAAACACAGTATTGTACATTGTGTGTAAAGCTGTGTACAGTTTATACCAACCTGGACTGGCTTGTTCCTGTGAAGCTTTCCTCAGGATCTCGGTCTGTTTGGCGCTCAGAGCTTGGAGACGTCCCAACTCCTCTGTTAACTCTGTGTAGGCCAGAGCCAAGTTCACCCTGCAAAGAGAGGCAATCATGTATAATTATCATAATCATCGTCATTTACACAATATTACAATGACGCTAGAAAAGCTAGTATGAGTTTACAAACACTGTAATTGTCTGTTTGAATAATTTAATCAGAACGTACAGCATAGGTTGAAGTTAATCAAAGGTGTTCCTCACCAGAAACACATATAAAATAGCAGCTTTTTTTATTATTATTTGTTTTATTTTATTTTTTTAGACAGTTTTGGAGGGACATAGATGAAATGGGGCAGAGAGGGAAATGACATGCAGAGAACGACCACGGGCTGGATTCTCACCGGGTCTGCTGTGAAGAGGACAGAGACTCTGATATGGGGGTGGTGAGGGGGAGCTCTAACCACTACACCACAAGCACCATAAAATTACATCACACTTATCTTCATTTCAGTGAATGCACCAACACATTTATCTAATTTCACTGCAAAAGCATTAATAACATCTAAATAAAAATAGCATTATTGAAATAAACTGATGGTCACGTTTGCTGTTACATGTCATTTATGATCATGATGAAAAAAGAGGCGACTATGGTTGGTAACTTCGTGTGTGAACTGCACTCACGTCTGATAACGGAACGGCTTATCTCAAAAGTCTAACCAATTTTTGTAAACTCTTGATGCTTGACCTGAAATCAACTCATTTCCTCACAGACGGCGAGAAGATAACACCATGTTACGAGACGTGGAAACCTCGAAATCTAACTTAAAATCAGCAGAGGTGATCAGCTTATCCTTTCTGTCTGACTCACTTCTGCTATCAAGAAATGCTGAAAAGTTTGAATTAGTTTCTGAATTACAACAAGGGTAAGGGTTATGCGTTTTACTGCTTAGAAGAACCAACTTTCAGGAGTGAATGTGAAACTTGAAACAACTTTGACCATATTTAAATCTAGGTTAAATTATTGTATGGGCTTTTTTTTTAAGATAATTTTTTTTGGCATTTTCAAGCTTTATTAGACAGTACAGAGTTGAAATGGGGAGACAGAGAGAGAGAGAGAGAGAGAGGGGGATGACCTGCAGTAAAGGTCCACGAGTCGGATTTGAACCCGCGACCACAGCAACGAAGGCTGGAGCCAATATGGTACGCGCCCTAAAATGTTTTGTTGTCTGTCAATTATATAATTTCCCCTTTTTGTTTCTGGTGTATTTTGTAAAGCACTTTGAATTTTCATTTTGTGTATGAATTATTTTACTTCGCCAGCTGTAGTTCCTGGGTGAGCGTATACCCATGACAAAGGCATTAAGAAAAAACTATATTGAAATAGCATTATTTTCACTGATGGTCTCATTTGCTGTTACATGTCATTCATGATCATCAGAGGAAAAACTAGTCTGTTTCAGAAATATTTAAAAGTCCCTCGTACAGGGCTGTACAGTGCGACAGTTTTGATCGCATTTGCTACTGAAATTGATCACGTGCGATGATGAATACAAATCCATTCGCACTCTGCGACAGGCTGCTAATGAGGAGAGGCTGTCTTTGAAACACAGAGGAGCGCTGCACAACTCTTCTTAGAGTGCTCTACATTAACACTCCAAATGGGGGTAAATGTAGACTTAGGCAAGTAAGTTATTGAGTCCACCCTTCACTTTGGCTGGTGAAAGATGTGTGCTCGTGCAGCGATTCTAGGTATAAAAACTTCACCAACATTACCGGGAGGAGATGGCACATTACCACAGTTAAGTTAGCGCGTGTACAAACAGAACATTTCCTGTGCGCCTTCACATTAAAAGCCTGTTACTAGCCAAACGTGAGTTGACTTTTATTTTGAAGTCGGTAAGAACAGGAAGTTAGCGCTTTTTTCTAGCTTGAAAGGCAACTCCAGCTGCAGCGAACAGTCAACAGTAGCCTAGTCTATTTAAACAAAGTTTTAAATAAGCCACTGAAAAGCTACTCCCAACGCATTCACAACAACCTATTTAATTTATCCTAAATTGTACCAATATGTATACTTATTTATTTAATAGGCTATGTTTAATGTTTTAAAGTTTGGTTTTAATTAAAGCTGCAGTTGAGAGTTTTTTTTACTGTACTATTTGGCAAAACTGTCATAATAGCCATTCAGCTATATGTAGGTGAAGTGGTCTAAAAATATTTTTTCATCACTTTGCTCCCCCCTGCCTCTGTGTGCAGCCCCCCAAAATTGCCACCGCTCATGTTAATTTTGACCAATCAGAGCGAGGTCAGATTCTCCGTTCTTATTGGCTGTGGGACCTTGGCAACGACGTTGATGCGTCAGTTGCGTGAGCGTTCACGACCCTAGCAGTCTGACACTAGCCCACTGTTTGGTACTAGGCTACTACGGCGGACAGCGAGTAGCAATGTCTTCACAAACAAACCCTCAATTTACCATTCCCAGGATACCAACAACTAACACCGCTAAGACAGCAAAAAAACGAGGAAAGACGAATGTTGAAAAGTTAACTGCTGAAAGGGAGACGGAGAGAGCTCGAAAAAATGTACACTGGCCATGTCTTCTTGCCCTATCACATCAAGACCTCTCCGACCGCGACCTCGTCCCCTTCCTCTGCCCCTAGGCTGCCTGCCGCTAGCAGCAGGACGTCCGCTGGCTCTATATAGCCCTCGTCCTGTGCTCAGTGTTGCCAACTCAAAGCGATTTTGTCGCTATATTTAGTGACTTTTCAGCCCCCCTGGCGACTTTTTTTTTCAAAACAGCGACAAGCGACAAATCTAGCTTTTTTTTCTGGTGTTATTGGTGACTTTTTTCGCCAAAGCAAGTATCACCTCTTCTCAACGAGCAGCGGGAGCCCTGACACGCAGCCCGCTCCTCGCGCAGCAGCCCCGAGCAGCCCCTCCCAGCTGCGGTCAGAGCAGGAGCATAGATAGTAGGAGATACACACACACCTCTCCGCTCTGTTACAATTAGTTTGCTATCTTGCCTGGCAGTTACAGCTACTTTTGTTAGGCCTACCAGCACACAATGATTTTACGCTAACATACATGGTATGTCTGTGATTAAAATGTATGCTCAATATGTACGTATGTAATTATCATTACTAATGTTTAATCACCTCGGAATCGGACATGGTGTTTGTCTCCTGTCAATGTAACTGAATTCACATGAACGTGCAGCTGTCGTTCGGAGGGAGGGGCTACAGCAGGTAGAGCGTTGGGAAAACAGCCGTTGGGATCCCAACGGCTGAAACTCTCAACTGCAGCTTTAACAGAAGGACATTATAATAATAATAATTCTGAATCAGCAACAAATTGCAATTGGCAGGTGAGATTCTTTTGTCTAAATTGCAATCAGTGCACCCCTATTCATTTTTCCATAATTATTACTGCACACACTACGATATAATATTAATTGAGAATCTCAAATGAGACCAAGATAACATGATCAAAGGTAATTAGAGCGAAATGCAAGGGTTAAGGTTATGCAAGTTTTTGATCATACTTTGTGTGCTACCAAAATTATTTTTGTGCTACTGAATTTTTTTGCTTGCTAGCACCAGTGCTACCACCTAAAAAAATAAGCGTACAGCCCTGCCCTCGTAGCACCTTTCAATGAAGAAAATGAAATACATCACGAGCGGAAATGTAAGTGCAGACATCTAGAACACCTTTTACTGATGAACAGAAAGATTGGCATCAGACTCACACATATGAAAACCACCTTCACTGAGATAACAACATTTCAACTCTAAAAATTCAAATCATCGAATCAGCAGTTTCCTCATAGAGATCGCGACAGATAAAATAAATGACAGACAAGACTTATGCATTTCCTGGGGATTTCTTCTGCTTGGATAGGAATAAATACTGTATAAAAATGTACAAGTGTGTGTGTGTGTGTGTGTGTGTGTGTGTGTGTGTGTGTGTGTGTGTGTGTGTGTGTGTGTGTGTGTGTGTGTGTGTGTGTGTGTGTGTGTGTGTGTGTGTGTGTGTGAAAAAAGTGTATCAAAAAAAAAACGTGCTGTCTAATTAAAAATATGTTCCCCTAGCACTCACCACCCCCGCACTAACTTCACTGAGTCTTCCAACTTCTGTGAACAAGCTCCTACTTATGTGTCCATTAGTGAAACACTGAGCTAATTATGATATTATTAGATCTGTTTTTTATCATGTAACTAATGACTATATTATTAGATATGTTTTTTTAACTTCAGAACATCAATTTTATCTTAAAGGAATACTTCACCCATACGGAACAGGCGTTCTATCATTATAAAATCACTATTATAATATAATGAATGAGGTTTTGTCTTTCCTCAGTCTTCCCTCAGTCTTCCCTTGGCCCAGCTGTCCTGTTAATCCTGACCCTTACTGTGATGTCACAAGAAGGAAAACGTAGGGTTAGACAGTGAGACCATAAAACACTCTTTCTGCCTTTTCTCAGGCTAGGATGATCCGATTTAAAAAAATGTTTGCACACATATACTACATAGGATCTCCGAGTTCAATACTTTATATTCCAACCGGTGAAGTAGGTCTTTAAGCATATTTCTTACATATTACAGAAATTTGCGAAGGTGTGCACTGATAAAAAAAAACAAGCTTGCCAACCCAATGCTGTGTTTGCTTGTACACACAGGCCTGCTCCTTATGTGGGTATTACAAAAATATTGAACTCATTTCGGCAAATTATTTATTTTTAACCTCTCTTAACAATCTTATTCTACATATATTTACATTTACAGAAATCGGCAAAGACAAAAGCATGCTTGCCCTTCCTACACTTTGTTACCTTTTCACACATATCTGACACCAAGGCATTCAGATGTATAAACTCAAAATATTATACTTCTTCTAATATATACTACAGCCCCGGAAAAAATTAAGAGACCAGTCTGGATTTTTCTTAAATCTTCATCTCTACATTACTTATTGAAAGTGCTCTTTAATGACAATATTTTTTATTGTGAATTTGGTAGAAAGGTTGTCAGTATAGTTTGTAGAATAAAACCAAAATGTTCATTCTACTCAAACATGCCTATATAAAGAGTAAAACAAGAGACACTGAACATTTGAAGTGGTCTCTTAATTTTTTTTCCGGAGCTCTATATACTATACTAATATTAATTTATAGTAAATGAGTCCGTTTCAAGGAAGCTCAAAATGTTTAAAAAAAATCTCAAAATAAGTCATAGGTTCCAGTGGTGAGTTGGCTTTTGCGACTGGCCCACCTGGTTTTCCACCGGCCTGCGATGAGTCACCCAGAGTGGGGTATCAAACCCCCTATCATTCCCCTCCTTCACCAACCAAATATCAGCCTTCTCTCTGTGGTACGAGCTGGTGGAACCTGGTACTAACCATGAAATTATTCAGGTTCGACCGTGATAAAAATGCACACACGCCATTGTTACAAGCCAGGTTGTTCCCTGTCTGTGTGTGTCTGTGTGTGTCTGTCTGTGTGTCTCTGTCTGTCTGTCTGTCTGTCTGTCTGTCTGTCTGTCTGTTGTGGCTTTAAGTAAAAGCCTCCTGAAAACACACACAGCTGCATCTAAAAAAAAATAGTATCTAATATCAATAATTTATTAATTTTTAAATTTTTAATTCAAAACATTAAACTTTAACATATTCTAGATTCATCATTACACATGAAGTGAAAGGAATCTAGAATAAACATACATTTCAGCAGGTCGACATTTCTGTATTATAAATCCTTTTTTTTTTACTGTTTTATGTAATTTTCAAATATTTTGAGATACTGGATTTTTTAACATCATGCCTTAATAATAATAATAATAATAATAATAATAATAATAATAATAATAATAATAATAATAATAATAAGTAAACCGTAATCATCTAAATTATAGCAAAAGAAAGGCCTGACATATTTCACTTTGTTGTTTAGTTAATGAATATATGACAGTTTCACTTTTTCAATAGTTACCTTTTCCATGTTATTCAAGCTTTTTGAGATACACCTGTATAGGCAAATTCAGTGCACCAGTGTAGGAAAAAAACAATAATCTTTACTTACTTCCATGGCGGGTTGAGAATGCAGTTTAACTTTGATATCAACCAAAAAATTGCCCGTAAAATAACTTATAATATAGTATTTTATCCACTTGTTTCCTAGGTCCTCTCGGTTGTCTCTCTCACAACATCTAAGCGAATATCTCGATAGTTTTAGATTAAAGCTCCTCTTCCTTTTCACACTAGTGCTTTTCCTTTCTCACTTTTTTTTTTATTTAAGCATGTGTGTGTTTTTGGGCAATCTGTGTCAGAGGTCCTGGGGCATTTACTCTTAACACCTCTCATTCATACTATGTAGTTAAGCAGACGTGTGAACTTGCAAACTGTGCACGGCTAGTAGGCAGAAGGCTTAAAACTGTCTCTCAATCGTTGCTGTGCACGGCTAGTAGGCAGAAGGCTTAAAACTGTCTCTCAATCGTTGCCTGTTTTAGAAAGTGTATTTGAAGTTAGATCCAATTGTTTTTTTGACTTACAATAGTTTTTCACACTTGCCAGCATGCATCTGTTTTTATACAGTATATATCTTGTTTTTCTTTGTTTTTTCTTTGCTTGTGTGTGTGTTACTGTAAAACGTGTGTGTGTGTGTGTGTGTGTGTGTGTGTGTGTGTGTGTTACTGTTACACACAATGTACAGTACAGAACAGTGCGTAGGAGGGGTGTGATAACGCCGAAGCAGCATTTATGAAAGATTCGTGACACTGAATTTTCTGTGTGTGTGTGTGTGTGTGTGTGTGTGTGTGCGTGCGTGCGTGTGTGTGTGTGTGTGTGTGTGTGTGTGTGTGTGTGTGTGTGTGTGTGTGTACGTATGTGTGGGAGATAAAGTGAAGTTTGTGTGGGCTGAAATCTGACCTCTCATCAGACGTTTGAAAGAAAGAGCCGTAACTGAGCTGTAAAAGAACACACTAACAAACACACACACACACACACACACACACACACACACACACTTCCTTGTGCTAATAGTCAATAATAAATGCTGTGTTATCTATCTATCTATCTATCTATCTATCTATCTATCTATCTATCTGTCTATCTATCTATCTATCTATCTGTCTGTCTGTCTGTCTGTCTGTCTGTCTGTCTGTCTGTCTGTCTGTCTGTCTGTCTGACTGTCCATTTATCCATCTATCCATCCATCCATCCATCTACCCATAAGAGAAATGCTCCAAACTGAATTTTGGTCTTTTATGGAACAACTGAATGTGTCATGGTGTTGCCTATAGGGACAGGTTTTATAAACGACGGGGGCTTTTTCACACTCTGAGGTTCATGCACTTTTTCTCTGCTCTGCACACACACACACACACACACACACACACACACACACACACACACACACACACACACACACACACACACACACACACACACACACACACACACACACACACACACAGACAGAGGTGTCAAACGGTTCTTACACCAAAGCCAAACATTCACTGTGCTGCCTGGGACTGTTGAGTGTACTTTGGTGGCCGGTTTACACTTAAAGATAGACTCAGTTATTTTGGAAAATGCCTGTTGATATAATTACCTTTTACCCCAAACATCTGTGACTCCTCACAATCCGCTACCTGTTCGTGCGCTCACTTTTTTGGGCAGAATTTCTTTTGCAAAACATGTCTTCACTTCATTGGTAATGTTTTTGAATGCAGAAAATTGGGAATTCCACTTTGACTTAAAATCAACACTGTGATTTATTGGAAACAGCTCAGTAGTATTGTGTCAAGAGTGGAAACAGCTCAGTAGTATTGTGTCAAGAGTGTGGCTTGTGGTTGGTTATGAGTGAGACAAAAACGAAAATCCACAAATTTAGTCACGAAAAAATATGAGTGGTTGTAGAATCGGCCACAAAACTGCACCGTCTCTTACTGAACTGATTAGAAAGGACGAAAACAATTATAATTAAATATATACCATAAAATGTAGTTTAAAATGTGTAAAGTTATCATCACAAAGAACAAAACAGAAATGAATACTTGTGGGAAATAAAAAAAATATATATATTTGTTAACTGCCACACACTAACGGGCAAATTGTCAGACATTCAAAAGAGAACTTCCCCCTTTAGCTGCCCACCCAACAGCTATTTACAGCTCAACTCCAGGCCTCGTGTGGTGGTACTTGTGGTGGGTATTTATGCAGGGCATTTCCTGCACTAATCAACCATTATATGAATGTCTACATTGCATCAGACAGTAACAGCCATTTTCTGAATTTTACATAACTAGCAAATCGGCTCCGGCCTTCGTTGCTGTGGTCGTGGGTTCAAATCCGACCCGTGGACCTTTACTGCAGGTCATCTCTCTCTCTCTCTGTCTCCCCATTTCAACTCTGTACTATCTAATAAAGCTTGAAAATGCCCCCAAAAAAACGTACAAAAAAAAAAAAATTACTTCACGAATGCTTCCAAGTAACACATGGTGTGTTTCCCTACAACAGATGGACTCAGCAATTCTGACGCTAGTTTTCAAAATCACTTGAATAGTGAATATCTCCTCACAATCTGCTACATGAAAACAATCTGGTGTTAATACATACGCAGTCTATAGGCTCCATAAACTGGTATGTTAACATAGGGGTGGGGAAACACTTTAGCTAGCAACATGCC
>CM049411.1:5662500-5672500 GCA_026929865.2 Hyperoplus lanceolatus
TGGCTAGCAATATGCTTTGTATAACTGTAACACTGGATATTTTTTCGGTCCACAAACAGTACGGAAAGGTTGCAAATCATGACGGAAATACTCGCTGACTTTGACAAAAAGTGATTTCGACAACAAGCGTTCTCCATAATCGGTGACTCCACCTTTAACCAAAAAAATCAAATACACTAAAACATTATAATCAAAAACATGTATGTTGCTTCGGTGACTGAAAAATACTTTAAATTGCATTGCCTGCCTTTTCCTCCCGATTTATTTTACATGTTAATTCTATAGCTGTGAAAGAACCAGAAAATCCTCTCACACACACACACACGCACGCACGCACGCACGCACGCACGCACGCACGCACACACACACACACACACACACACACACACACACACACACACACACACACACACACACACACACACTGTCAATCACTTGTATTCAGCGTGTGTGTGTGTGTTGCCTGCCAGGGTGCTGATAATTAAAATCCAGAAGGTCAGAGCGTGATCGCAGCGCTGCCAGACTTTCAAATTTAATTGGGTGGTTAAAAACTAGTTTCAGTCAGGTTGTGATGATTTGAGATATTATGAAACCATTTGGGCCATTTCCAAGAAGACTAAAGCTTTCCAATAAATCAGCCTCTCATCCGCGCTCATTATTTTGATTGAGACTGACTCAGATTAGGCATTAAGATCAGTGGGCTAGATTTGAATATACTGGCTGATAGTTGGAACGCTTCTATCTGATTTATAACTATCATTACCTTATTTGTCTCTAATCTGGCAAAGCGGTATAATAGCGATCGATCACGGGCCACGGCGCAGTTATATTATCACGGTAATGATGGAAAATGAAACAGTATTTTATTTTATTTAAACCATCAAGATGTTACAGTAAAACATGTTTTGGGGCATTTTCAAGCTTTACTAGATAGTACAGAGTTGAAATGGGGAGAGAGAGAGAGAGAGAGAGAGAGAGAGAGAGAGAGAGAGAGAGAGGGGGATGACCTGCAGTAAAGGTCCACGGGTCAGATTTGAACCTGTGACCACTGCAACGAAGGCCGGAGCCGATATGGTATGCGCTCTATCCACTACACCACCGGAGCGCCCCATTCCAGCACATTATTGACAAATATCCCCAGTTAGCCATGTGTGAAGCTTACTGTGTGTGTCCGGCCCTGCGTGCAGCTGGAGGTACTGCATGTCTTTGCTGTGCAGCTGCATGTTGAGTTTCTGCAGAGAGTTTTCTCTTTGTCTCAGAGCCGATTCCAGACCCATGATCCGCTCCACGTGTTTCTCCACCAGGCCCGTCTGCAACAGACAGACAGACAGACAGACAGACAAAGACACATGCAGAGACACAGACAGACACACACACACACACACACACACACACACAAACAGAAGCACGCAAACACATAGACAGACAGACAGACAGACACATACGCAAGCGCACACAGACAGACAAAGACACACACACACACACACCCACAGACACACACACAGACAGACAGAAAGACAGTCAGACGCGCAAGTACAAAGACAGACAGACACACACACACACACACACACACACACACACGTATTTGAATCTACCAATTGCACTACAAGTATACTGGACTAAAATATTAACTGAGGTCATACACACAGTCTCTGGCACTTCATGTGTTTCTATTTATAACAACTGGGTGACCAGCAAACCAGCAATGAGGGAGGAGGTAGAGATGGAAGACTGCAAGACAATTGGGAAAAAAATCTATTCAATTTGATTTGTAACTGCTAAATGAAATTTAGAATCTCACTGTTTGAAGATCAAAAGGAGGATGAGGCTGAAAATAATAGCTGTTACCTGTTTTAATGATAGGACATTTTATCCCATTAAAAAAATCTGGTGTTAATACACAGCCTAGCTTCTGTAACCAGGCGTGTTCCTAGCTACGGTTTGTTTACATACCAGTTTACAGAGCCTAGGCTGTGTACTAACACCATATTTATTTTACACCACAGTACGGACAGGAAGCGGAGTAGAGAAGATATTCACTGATTTTGATATCAAGTGTTCTCCTGAATCGCTGACTCCTTCTTCAAGTAAGCTAAGTTAAATCTTTTCAAAAACCCTTTAGTCTAGTACTGAAATGTTGCGGTGTTCATAAACTTTTAGACTGTCTCTTCCCTCTCCCACGCACATGTCTTAAGTTACGAATGTGTTAAGTATCCTTCTATTAATTAACCATCTCGAGAACACAGTTATATAACGACTCATTTGTGAAATTCTGTAGAGTCTGATAAAGAGCCCTGCTGACCTTTTCTGTGTTGTTTTCTTGCTTTGTGTTTTGAGACTTCAAAGTTTCTAACAGAAAACCTCATTAGATAATAGACTGTGGAGTTTAAATAACAAATGTCTCATTAAAGGATTTTACTATGGGAAATGAGGGATTCAAAAATATATTTTTTTTTTATGCAGCTCAACCCATAATAGGGACGACTGTTACAATTTGAGGTTCAAATGTATTCAAGTTTGTCCTTAAACAACCCTCACATGCCTGTACTGTAAACCCAGGGTTGATACACAGCCTAGGCTCTGTGAATAGGCATGTTGCTATAGCTACGGTGGAACCTCTTTGATTTACTTCCCCGTTTACAAACTACTAGGTTACGTACACAGTACAGACAGGTAGATCCGCTACCTGTCTGTACTGTGTACAAGCGTGTAAATTGGCATGAGCAGTCTCCATGGGTTACTTGACAAGAAGATTGTCAAACAAAGAAATTTAAAAAAAATATTGTTTATGAAAAAATACATTTTTATGAGAATTTTTTCAAATTCACAATTTCAAATGTCATGCACCGGACATGGATTTTCCTTGTCAAGTGACCCATGGAGACTGCTCATGCCAATTTTAACGCTTGTATCATCATCTGTAAGATTCTGACGAAAATAAGCATTAAGCCGCTCCACTAGACACAGTGTAACGGACTGAAATGCTCCCCTACCATCTAGTGTATAATATGGACTAGACTAGACAGTGTAACGGACTGAATCGCTCCCCTACCATTTTGTCCAGGTCTCTCTGCAGGTTGCCTTTCTCCATGTGAATCTTCTCGTAGGCCTGAATCACGTCCTCCAGCTGCTCCTCGCGCTCCTTACGCTTCTGCAGCTACAGAGAGATACACAGATAAAAAGTATAGAAAAAATATAGGAGTATAATATAAGAAATATATCCCCTCGTTTTCACTGTTGTCTTTTCCCTTGCATGAAAAAATATGTCCCCTTTTTTGTCTGTTTTTTTTTTAAAGATATTTTTTTGGTCTTTTGAAGAATATATTTTCTTGATTTATGTCGTATGGAGCTAAAGAGAGATACACACCATTTGTATTGCAGGCTCCTACACTTCTACACTGAGATACATAGAAACACATACTTTTTTTTGTCATTTTTTTTCCTAATATTTTTTGGGTGTTTTCATCTTTATTGGATAGTTTTAAGCACAAAGTTGAAATAGCCGGGGTCGAACTCAAGTCCATTGCTGCAAGGATTTAGCCTCTGCAGGTGAGCCAACAAGGAGCCCAATTCTGTCATTTTTTTTACGGCTAAAAAAAAACACCCCATTACAATTACGAGAAATAAGTTGAAATTTTATGAGAAAAAAAAGTCGCAATATTATTAGAATGAAGTCTTAGTTGTAGGATGGGTGTGATTTTGAAATAAAATGAGGAACGTGGAGCATCTTCTAAAGTTATAGCCTACTTCTTTCACGAATAAGGAAATGCTTATTGATGGGTTGTGGTTTTCAAACTTCCCCCCAACCAAGGAAGAGAGGGAAAGAAATAGGGCTACCAACCCAAAACCCTTCCATTGTGAGAATCATCATACGTGTCTCCTGAGAAACTGTTACGTAACTGAGTGAATTTAGAGCAGAGAAACCCTGACACCTCAGCGTGTGCTTAGCAACGCCTCCCCCGTCTCTCTCCACAGAATACACAACGCTGGTTTTCAACAAATCATCTTCAATCAGCATTATTTTTAGAATTTAATTTTTCTTGATGTTATGCTGATCACACACGCACGCACTCACTCACTCACTCACTCACTCACGCACGCACGCACGCACGCACGCACGCACGCACGCACGCACGCACACACTCACTCACTCACTCACGCACGCACGCACACGCACACATACGTATATTCTCTTTTTTAATACAGCTGTCAATGTTACTGGATGTAAGTATCACACACTTTTTGACACAATCAGGAGTCATTTTAGACAAGACATTTGGTGCGCTATCGACAAGGGAGTGAGATTAACAGGGAGCAAGTGAGGACAAATACATATATCACTATGTGTGTGTGTGTGTGTGTGTGTGTATTGTGTGTGTGTGCTGAAGCAATGAAGCTTATTTAGTGTGACTATGGTAACATATGCTCGCTGAAAAGCTGGCAGCAAGGTGAGGATGAGATTGTGTTCAGAGCAGCACTATTTCAGAGCGAGATTTCTGTGAAGAGATGCACACAGAAACTGGATCTAAAAAAAATATGTATTTTTTAATTTTCACCTTTTTAAATGTTCAATTCCATCAAACTTGAACTTTTGATGTACTGTATATACAGCTCTGGAAAAAATGAAGAGACCAGTCTGGATTTTTCTTCAATCTTTATCTCTACATTACTTAATGGAAATGCTCTTAAATGACAATATTTTTTGGGGGGAATTTGGTAGAAATGTTGTCAGTAGTTTATTGAATGAAACCAAAATGTTCATTCTACACAAACATATGCCTATAAATAGTAAAACGAGAGACACTGACCATTTGGAGTGGTCTCTTCATTTTTTCCAGAGCTGTATATGCTGCATGTGTGATTGTTTATTGTCGGTTTTGCAGTGTGTTGGACTGGAGCACCGACATTTCATTTTTTTATGTTCGATGGTACACATTGAAAATTACATAAAATCTTGACATTTACTGCGTTTTTCGCCTTCTTAGGTTGAAGGCTGTGGAGTTTTGTTCTTGTTCATTTGGGTCTGGACAGAGAGATATATTCACACTGGCTTTCATTAGATCTTCAACTATAGGCTTATTGTAGACCAGACAACCTTTACATACAGTATGAATGAAAGGTTATCTCAACAAAAGATAATTAGTTGTCTCAAATCTTTTCCAAACCTTTTTGTTTCTTTTCTTTTTTTACAGTGTTCCAGTTGTTTTTATAAGATGGTTTCTCTGAAGTATACAGCAGAAAAAGTGTAAGGTTTAAAATGTTTTCATTGTGTAATCATATGCTCCTTATCTAACCACGTGTTGTTTATACTCCGTAATTAACCACATGTTGTTGTGAAATATGTACTTTCCAAAGGGTCGCCATGACCTGGCAGACCAAGGCGGTCAGGGCCCAGGACAGTTAGGACACGCTGACATGCCCCAGCTGGAATGAACAAACAAGTTCCCAGAATCATTAATCATTAGCATAGACGCACACACATACGCTTGTAACCAACATTCAATGGGAATAAAAGGCACTCTGGGAGAGAGGGTCGGAGGAGTTGATTCTGAGCAGCTGACCTCTCCCCAGTTTGCAGAAACTGAGCTGACTGTCTCTGTGTATCATTGTGTCTGTGTCTCATTTGTCTGGTTGAACTAACCTGGGTTTCCTTGTCTTACACACAAGTTTGATAAACCTAACAAAAAGATATAGGAATGAAGGGGAGGTCCGACATGTCTGTACTGTGTTGTGTGTAGTAAACCCAAACCTTAAATCACGCTTAAAAGAATAGTCTAACATTTTGAATTTTTATATTTTTTGCCTCCCTCTGCGGGTCAAGAAAAGGTGACAAAAGAACGTTACTGTTACTGTGAGTGTATTTTCAATGTAGGAATGGGTAAAAATGGTAAATGTACTTGACTTATATAGAATTTTTTAGCTGATTTTCTCAGCCCCAAAATACTTTACATTTCTTACCAGATTCACCCATTCATACACACACACACACACACACACACACACACACACACACACACACACACACACACACACACACACACACACACACACACCTTTAACTAACAACTATTCATTACAAAATAAGTAACCCTTACATACAGTGCACAATGTGCTGGAAGAAATAGATATTCCATTAGAAAGAAAAAAAAATTATATACATATTCAGCAAAAAATAATTGGCACATTTGGTCCCAATTATCCCGCATCCTAGAGTAGAACACCAGTGTGAGAATCCCATGTGACAGTGCAGCTCTGCGGTGTCTCTTAACCCACCCAGTCTCTGTGTCAGTGCTTAGGCAGCAGCAGCTTTAGAGCTTAATTAGTTCTGGGTGATTTGCATCCACCAGGATCGGCCCTAATTTGCTTTTAATTCAATTAATGCACATGCAGTGGGATGGACGGTGGGATTTATGCAGAATTTTAAAGCATGGAGAAAAACCTTTAGTGAGGGATAAGGTTTTTCTCAGCCTGTTGAGAGCAGCTAGCCTGGCACCGCCCGCCTACCTACTTCCACTCAATGTTCATTTCCGTTCAGCAGTCAGTCTGGGGCTGCGGTATATTCGCGGGTTTTTCCCAGAGAGATTTCTGTCAGTCCAATCAGCGAACAGAAGGAGTGGCTGAGAAGCCGGTGCATGACAAACGTCACAACCAAACGTTATGCGATTGGTTGCCCTTAAAAATGCCTTCCACTAACGAATGGAAAGCGGGGAGGGTACGGTCTGACTAGAGGCTAGATTGACGACTACATGAACCAATCAGGGGCTGCCTTCCACTAACGGACCGGGGCCCACTTAGATTGGAGAAAGACCTATCTATCTATCCATCCATCCTTCCCTCCCTCCTTCCCTCCCTCTCTCTCTCCCTCCCTTCCTCCCTTCCTCCCTCCCTCCCTCCTTCCCTCTCTCCATCTATCCCTCCCTCCCTCCCTCCATCCATCCATCCATGCATCTATCCATCTATCCATCCCTCCATCTCTCTCTATCCATCCATCCATACATCCATCCATCCATCCATCCATCCATCCATCTATCCATCCCTCCCTCCCTCTCTCCCTCTCTCTCTCCCTCCCTCCCTCCATCCCCCTCTCTCCCTCTCTCTCTCCCTCCCTCCCTCCCTCCCTCCCTCCATCCCTCCATCCCTCCTCTCACCTCATGTGTCAGCACGTTGACTCTCTGTTGCAGGTTTCCGTTCTCAGAGTGAAGCAGAGCCGTCTCTTTGCTCTCGAAGGAGCAGTACGAGTTTGTGTTCTCCCCAAACTCGCTGATCATAGGGAACTGTGGAAAGGAACAAGAAAAAACATTATAGAACCATTAAACTAGATAGGCAACAATCAAGTGTATTACATTTAGCATTTAGATCATACGGTATATGTTTATTTACTGTATATACTGTTTATGTTAATGTAGTTGTTTTGGGTATGTCTTCAAACACTGATAGATAGAAAGTTAAAAAAAAGAAAGAATTGCCATGGTAAGGATTTAGTTTTATACAGTGTCTTATTCATAGATTTGTTTTGTTTGCGTGTTTATACCCCTTTCCCCTTCTGGTTTGTGTGTGTGTGTGTGTGTGTGTGTGTGTGTGTGTGTGTGTGTGTGTGTGTGTGTGTGTGTGTGTGTGTGTGTGTGTGTGTGTGCGTGCGTGCGTGTGTTTTCAGCTATTCATTTTTATTCACACGGAGATCATGAAAGATTAATTTTGCATCAACTGCAACTTCAGTGTGGCCCAGATATCACTCAAAGATGTTTTTCAACACATCTTGGATTTTATTTTTCCCCCCTCCTGGAATACATTTTATATTTTTCAGTTTTCCTAAAACTAATCCATAAATCTGCATACTGTTGCTTTAATCCTTCTTTTCTAATTACAACCCACACAATGATATCTGGAGAGAGTTAGCTGCTGTCCGTCCTCACATCTCTCAGTTACTTTTTATTTTTTTAAAGATAATTTTTTTGGCATTATCAAGCTTTATTGAAGAGAGAGAGAGACACAGAGAGAGAGAGAGAGAGAGAGAGAGAGAGAGAAAGAGACAGACAGACAGACAGACAAGCAGACACAGAGAGAGAGAGAGACACACACACACACACACACAGACAGACAGAGAGAGAGAGACACACACACACACACACACACACACACACACAGAGAGAGAGACATACAGACACACACACACACACACACACACACACACACACACACACACACACACACACACAGATAGACACAGAGACAGACACACACACACAGAGATAGACACACACACACACACAGAGGGAGAGAGACACAGAGACAGACAGACGTATCCATACTGGGTTTCACTAGATTTTCAACAGGCTAATTTAAAATCAACCTTTATATATGAATGAAAGGTTATCTCATCTCATTGTCTCAGTACAACTCATAATCCATGGAGTGAACTACAGCTACATGAGAGTATTATCACACAGCAGAACACAGACGCAACAGTGACTCACATCGTTACACAAAAACCAATTTAAATATGCAGAAATAATCGCATTTTATGCCGCAGCGATTATGCAAATGAGATTGTTCATATAATCACATCGGCTCTGTCGGATATGCGTTTTTACGAGCCGCCGTTTAACTCGTGAAGTGGGAAACTTGTGTCTGGTTATGAAACTGTTTGGTGGCAACACTAAAAAATAAAAAATAAATATAAAATGTGATAGAAAACCAACCAATGTTTTTTTAATGTGTATGTTAATTGCAATTGTCCAAGGGATTGTTTGGGGTGTGTTGGGCTGGGTGGGTGGGATTGTTTGGGGTGTGTTGGGCTGGGTGGGTGGGATTGTTTGGGGTGTGGTGGGATGGGTGGGTGGGGGGGGGGGGGGGGGTTGTTTGGGGTGGGGGGGGATGGGGGGGGGGGGTTTTAAATGTTTGTGATGTTTACATGAAAAATAAAATATGCAATAAAAATCGTTCGTGGACAGAAAACGAACCAGACAAGAACTTACATAACCGAGTGTGTTTTAACATTTTAACCTAAATGGTTGCATTTACATTTAGAGTGCCTATTGAAATGCCAAGTGCAAAAGAGCGAGTGTGTGTGTGTGTGTGTGTGTGTGTGTGTGTGTGTGTGTGTGTGTGTGTGTGTGTGTGTGTGTGTGTGTGTGTGTGTGTGTGTGTATGTGTGTGCGCAAAAGAGAGCGAGGGGCTTTTTCATTTACCGTGTGAAGTCTTTGCTACTGATGCAATGTCTATTTGAGGAGCAAAAACAACCCTTTTCCATTTAGCAGAACACCTCGTTTCCCCTGCTCAATTTAACAGTAAATGTTCGAAACATGGGCAAAAAGGCCCTCGGGGTTTGTGTTTGTGTGTGTGTGTGTGTGTGTGTGTGTGTGTGTGTGTGTGTGTGTGCGCGTGTGCGTGTGGTGAGGAATTCTCACATTTTAGCGCATAGGGGAGAATTCTAATCTAGAGAACAACCTCCCTCACACTCATGTTCAAAGCATTTCCATTTGCACCATTACAGCAGCTGTACTCTGGCTGGTTATGTGTAGAGAGCACTCACAGCAACTCTTAAAGGTGCAGTCAGTGATAATGGAGAATGCTTGTGCTAATTTATTTGGGGAAAAAATCAGTGAATATCTCCTCGTAAACCACTACTTGACTGTACTGTGTGTGCGCTGGAAATAAAACTGGTGTTAATACACAGCCTAGGCTCTGTAAACGGGCATGATGTAACAGTAAGAGTTTATAGAGCCTAGGCATGTGTATTAACAATGGATTTTGTTTTTTCAGCAGACACACGGTATGGACAGGTACGCATCATCAGAAGATATTCACTGATTTTGACAAAGTGATTTCGACAACAAGCCGCTGACTCCACCTTTAAAATCTCCTCAGCAAAAAGCACCAAATGATAAAACAGAATCAGGAGTTTAACAATAAGGCTAACATGTCCTCACACATGGGGATTTGGACACATTGGTCAATGTCAGTATAACGACATCTGTATTGATTTAATGCAAAAGACACA
>CM049411.1:5690000-5692500 GCA_026929865.2 Hyperoplus lanceolatus
AGGGGGGGGGGGGCGAATGGGCTGCATGACTCACTATCAGCACAGTGTTTCACCCACTGAAACGAAGACTGTGATTTGGTCTCAGCTGTTGCAAAGCACATTAGGAAAGAGAAAGAGTGTATGATGCATTCTCTCAACGCACACAATGGCACACCAGCAATACAGAGAGAATGATGAAATAGAATGGAATATACACAATGTTTTAACATGCTTTTATTTTGTTTATTTGGGAACTCATGTAAATGTTTGTTTTGTCTTATTTTGAAATCTCTGAAATACATTTGCCATTATTGTTATTTCTTAATTCAAAGATGGCTGCTAAGGAAAGTTGAGATATACAGGGCTGTGCGTGTGTGTGTGTGTGTATGTATGTGTGTGCGTGCGTGCGTGTGTGTGTGTGTGTGTGTGTGTGTGTGTGTGTGTGTTGTATGTGTGTGCGTGCGTGTGTGTGTGTGTGTGTGTGTGTGTGTATGTGTGTGCGTGCGTGTGTGTGTGCTTGCGTGCGTGCGTGCGTGTGTGTGTGTGTGTGCGTGCGTGCGTGCGTGTGTGTGTGTGTGTGCGTGTGTGTGTGTGTGTGTGTGTGTGTGTGTGTGTGTGTGTGTGTGTGTGTGTGTGCATGCATTGGCGTCACAAGTCCAGTCAAGTCCCAAAGATAGATGAAACAACTAGAGAATTTTATAAAGTTGCAGCAGTGTGAACGGATAGTTGGCTAAAGGAGTCGCCAAAGATCGAACATGTCAAATTGCCAAGTCCGGTATTGGAACACAAAGACGTCACTGTTTCTCCTCAGCCAAT
Source organism: Hyperoplus lanceolatus (assembly GCA_026929865.2). Classification (NCBI taxonomy): domain Eukaryota; kingdom Metazoa; phylum Chordata; class Actinopteri; order Uranoscopiformes; family Ammodytidae; genus Hyperoplus; species Hyperoplus lanceolatus. Next base: position 5,690,796 of record CM049411.1, read on the forward strand.
CAGGTGACAGGACCACAGACCAGCAGTGTGTGTGCGTCACTGCTGCGTTGTGAGAAGAACATTTTATTGAATTACTTAGATTACGTGTCATTGTACGTCTGCGAGGTCATTGATGAAAGCTTTTTGAAACAAAATGAAAAATTAAGCTGTTTGAGACATAGCAAATGTGTTTTGCTGTATCTGCCAGAACTGCCCTGACTTGAAGTTCTCGACAAAGGCTGTCATAGGCACCTTGTCTCTGCCAAATACAGCTCCAGTTATAGGCTTAACACACAGGCTCTTATTTAACTATTTTTTTCAACTATTTTTTAATTGACTACACAGGCTATACTATTTACCATTAGCCACCATAAGCTACTTATTGTAATATGTTGTAAGTGTTTTTTTCTTCTTGAAAAAAGTATATAATCTAGCCTTAAAGCTGGGGTATATGATTTCTGATTGGTCAAAGTTAACATGAGCTGTACACTTTGACCAATCAGGGCAAGGCTCCGATTCTCTTTTAATTGCTGTTGGGACTGTCCATTTACTTTGGCACGACTTTGTTGGTGTAGAGCGTGTCAGGGTGGGACCATAGGGGAGGGACCAAAGAGAACAAGTGGAACGGTTGAGGTATTTGGATTCGAATCTCTATCCCAACTGCCATTTTCTACCCAAATCCTCCACCCCAGCTTTAAGTCATTTATTAAACATACCATATATGCCCAACAATTGCTGGTTCCAGTTTCTCTAATTTGAAGATTGTATCACTTTGCTCTATGTATTAGTTTCATATAATTCAAAAAATTATTCACTTTTTTTTAAATATTTTTTATTTTTTAACTTATTTTTTCTACTATTTTGGAATTGAATTCACTTTGCAATTAGTTGACAAATTGATGGTGAAAATACTGCATCCCTAATTCATTTTCTAAACTCAAATTCAGCCTACTGTGTAATGAGATGGTCTGGTCCGATGCTCTTTGGGAAGCCTTGGGAGTCTTAAAGTTTATTTTTTATTTTTTTATTTTTTTTAAGATAATTTTTGGGGCATTTTCAAGCTTTATTGGACAGTAGAGTTGAAAGGGGGAGACATAGAGAGAGGGGGGATGACCTGCAGTAAAGGTCCACAGGTCGGATTCGAACCCATGACCACTGCAACGAAGGCCGGAGCCGATATGGTACGCGCTCTATCCACTAGACCACCGTAGAGCGCCCCATAGTTTATTTATTGATGGTTTGAGATAATTATTAGATGTAGTGAAATGCAGGTCTGGTTTTTGTGGTTGTGTTTTCGTGACGCCCCATTTTTCACATGTGTTTCTCTTAACCTGCTGTGAAGGAGGATCAGGTGCACGGGAGGGAGACCATGTAATGCAAAGCGGCACACACACACACACACACACACACACACACACACACACACACACACACACACACACATATCCTCGTACTTCTATCTTTGTGAGTACACCCATTGACATAATGCATTCCCAAGACCCTTACCCTAACCTTAACCATCAAAACTAAATGCCTGACCCCAACCCTTACACTAACCCTAACATAAACCTAATTCATACCTGAACCTTAAAACCTAGTGTTTACCCTCAAACAGCCTTTTGAAGAAGTGAGGACCAGGCAAAATGTCCTCACTCTGATGTTTAAATGCTCAAACAGGTCCTGACAAAGAAGTCTCTACAAGAGCATACACACACACAAACACACA
>CM049411.1:5695000-5700000 GCA_026929865.2 Hyperoplus lanceolatus
CACACACACACACACACACACACACACACACACACACACACACACACACACACACACACACACAAATTGGCCATTACTAGAAGAAAAAAAATGCTTTATCCTGCTGTGTTTCTCCTTGAAGCCTCGCCCTCCCTCCCTCCCTGACTATCTCTCTCTGATAGTACACCATGTTCCAGCCGTCAGCACACCTTGTTTGCTGCGTACGTCTGATCTTAGCATTCTGAGATAAGAGGCAAGAATCATGACTATTGAGAAAATATACTTTAGTGATCTCTGTGAGGTTTAGGGCTGGAATCATGATTATTAATATAATTTGTTTAGGCTTAAAGCTGGGGTGGAGGATTTGGGGAGAAAATGCCAGTTGGGATAGAGACTCGATGTTACAACCCGGCTCGGGGAAGCAACATAAAGTACACAAAAACAAGCTAAAGGTGTGAGAAAACTGCATTTATTGTAACAAAGGCTAAACCAAAAGGTGAAGGGGAGCCATGCTGCTGGCCCTGGCTGGAGAGAGTGAGTCAATTAAGCCTCCAGGCTTAAATAGGCAGCACAGGTGGCAGTTAACGAGGTAAGGGAGGGGCTTCAGGAGCCCTGAAAAGAGAGAACAGACTACACATAACATTCCCCCCTTAAAACGGTTGCTCTAGCAACCGCCAAGTTACCCAGAGTCAAAACAATAACCAATATTAATGAATATAATGCACATAGCCGTCTGACATTCATGACCTTGAGAGAGCATCGGCGAGCACGTTGTCCCTTCCACAGATGTGCTTAATGTCCAGGTTAAAGCCCCGCAGGAACAAACTCCATCGCATCAGCCGGTGGTTGGAGTTCCTCATTCTGCTGATGAACCGCTCCACTTGTTCTCTTTGGTCCCTCCCCTATGGTCCCTCCCTGACACGCTCTACAACAACAACGTTGTGCCAAAATGAATGGACAGTCCCAACAGCCAATAAGAACAGAGAATCGGAGCCTCACTCTGATTGGTCAAAGTGTCAGCTCAGGTTAACTTTGACCAATCATAAATCACATACTTTAAGTATTGGATAAAAGGTTTGATGAAGGGAGCTGTAGCTGTTAAGGCAGTAAATTACAGCGCTGATGTGGAAGCTTGTATTGACTGAGTGTGAGTGTGGTTATTGGCTTTCAGTACCATGGACAGCAGCCCACACATGCAACCCGCTCTACCCAGGCTTTGTACTACGGAAAATTACAATGTGCACCGATGTTGGACCATGAATACATGTGTTTCTGTTTCAAAAAAGTCTATTTGACTGGACAGTTCGCCAAGATTTTAGGTCTAAATTTACCTTAATGACAGAAGGCCATTTTCACAACATGATCGTGGGTCTTTGGTCTTGGTCTTGAATGTGCTACATAACCTGGCAACACTTACCCTAGGAACTTACTTTATTCATATCATCACATTGTAATACACAAACTAAACAGGGACCTGCCAATTAAAACATCACTCCACAGCGCCCCTAGTGCTCAGAATATACACACTACACCTTTAAAATTACATTACATTTTATTTAGCTGACGTTTTTATCCAAAGCGGCTTCCATTAAGTGCATTCAACAATGAAGGTACAAACTCAGAACAACAAGGATCACGAAAGTACTATAGCTTCAGATAAACCAAACTACAAGGTGCCACATGTAAGTGTTACATGGAGATTTATATATCTAACCCCAATTTATGTCCTGAATCGGGGAACAAAAACTAACAAAACCATCTTTTCTGTGCTTTTTGCCTCCCAACAAGCACAGTCTCCTCTGTGGTTAGATTCCAAAAATACTCCTTCAAAGGTTGTAAAATAAAAAGCACCTGGTCCTCCTTTGCAAAGTCACTAAAGTATTGACCTACATACAGCTAGTCCACCTGTGTGTGTGTGTGTGTGTATGCGTGTGTGTGTGTGTGTGTGTGTGTGTGTGTGTGTATGCGTGTGTGTATGCGTGCGTTCGTGCATGTGTGTGTGTGTGTGTGTGTGTGTGTGTGTGCTCGAAATCACCAAAATAATTTATTAGCAGGAATTATTTAGCACACCAAATACACACATATACTCAGTGCATGGGCCGATAGTCGGTTTAAACATGTATTAATGTTCAGAATATTCCTGCATAATAACTTTGACAAAAAAATGAAATGTATAGAAAGTGAGAATGTCTATGAAAGCCTTGTTGAGCTGCTCACTGTCTATAATGGACTGCTCTCATTTAAATGTTGTCATCATCTCACAAAGGAAATGATTCTCCGTATAGTCTGAATCAATCTGATGACAGTTTGTTGATAGTCAGATCCTTTGTACTGGGAGATGTGACTGTGTCTATTGTGACTATTTCTATAAATGACTGCGCTGGTGTTTGTGTTTGTTAATTCAAACTATCATTATACGTGGCTTTTGTAACACCCTTCTTATGCAATGTTGTTTGTGTGGATGTATTCTTTCTATTGTGTTTGTGTGTGTGCGTACATGCGTTTGTGTGTGTGTGTGTGTGTGTGTGTGTGTGTGTGTGTGTGTGTGTGTGTGTGTGTGTGTGTTCTATGTCATTTGGGATAGCATCACTGTGTCTTTTTTTTCTTTTTTAAATCCCAATGAAAAAATTTGAAAATATATTGTTTGTCTTTCATTTCATAGAAGATTAAGAGCTATGCCACTGCTGGGTTAAAAATAGCAACGCAATTTTCTACGAATGTCAATAATGAAATAATGAGACATATCCTTACTAAACCCAGCTGGGGCGTTCTCAGAGTGCCATGGAGGTATTTTTAGGCGTCCCAGTCCAGAAAAGAGAGACAAGCAAGTGGGTAACCTGGATTCTCTGAGACACAAAAAGAATCAAGTCAATCCCAAGTGAGAGTTGAGAAGTCTCCAGGCCCCAAAGCGGGCATCCTTTTCCTAACAGAATAACTGTCTAGTGGTGGTGAGAAAAATAGATTTAAGGATAGTTAAAATGGCAGTTCATAGGGCGCTCCGGTGGCGTAGTGGATAGAGCGCGTACCATATAGGCTCTGGCCTTCGTTGCAGTGGTCGCAGGTTCAAATCCAATCCGTAGACCTTTACTGCAGGTAGGGTTGCAAAATTCCGGGAATTTTCAAAGTTGGAAACTTTCCATGGGAATTAACGGGAATTTATGGGAATTAACGGGAATTTTGGGAATTAACGGGAATAAACGGGAATTTACCAAATTTAAAGCCACCCAAATGCACTAAATTCTCCTAACTATGTTATTTCAGTCCAGGCAAACGTTCTAGACTGTAAAAAGCTGTTTTTTCAACTAAGTTTTAATATATTTTTGAACATTTAATTTCAAATCAGATTTTTTTCAAAGTTTATTGAGACACCCAACTTGATATCATATATTGATTTTTACTATACCAGGTTTACAGAGGCTTAAACTGTGATTTTACATATAGTTGGGGACAATATATTTTAGCAAAATCTTGACTAAAACAACCAGATTTTATGCAAGTACACTTGGCAAATTGCACTTAGCACACATCCTACTGCAGGGGTAGGGGAGAACGGGGTACTATGTCACACGGGTTGGTTTTCACAATCGTTATATCTCGGAACCAGAAGGCGCTGTCTGTGAAATTTTGGTATGTAAATATCCAGAATTGGGATCATAGTCTTCCTTGGAGTTATACTGCTGAATTTGAGGTGAGAGGACTGTTTGTGTTTTGTCAAATTGAAAATATTTAGCTCCTCAGTATTTTTCTTCTAGGCTTTGAAGAAGGCTTGTTACCCATAAAAAGTGTAAAGGGTAAAATATAGTTTAGATTGTGGTTAGCAAGCTAATTAGTTGTCAGATGGTTGTTGGCCTTGATGGTAGCAAGAAATTCAAGTTGGGGTTGGTCGTCACATTTTTTGGGGGGTTGGTTGTCACATGTTATCCAAAGGCTGCAGCCAGAAAAGGAACTCAATAACGAAAAAAATTGTCTCTCTGTATCCTCACTATATATCCTTCTCTGTATCCCCAGAGAAGGAAAGAATAGAGCAGGAAAAGGCAGCTAGCATGCAAAAGAAAAAAGGGCAAAAAAATCAAAACAACCCAGTGCATCCCAAACTAGACCAGCTGCCAAGGCTACAGTAAGTTATGTAGGCCTATTTGTCAACTTGACAATGCAATTAAACTTTCAAATTTAGTTCTACTTTCTTTACTTCTTTTTAAGATTATTCCCATTAAGATAACATTGTGACAAACAATCCCATAGTGTTTGACAACCGACCCCTTGATGGGGTTGGTTGTCACAATGTGTAAGGGTGTCTTCGATGATTAATTTCTTACAATAAGATAGAAAAAGTTAGGGGTACACATTTCAAGCAAACACCTTAAGCTTCAATTTAATGTAGGAATGACTATTGAAAGATCTTTTAGGTGATGAGGAATTCTCACTAGAGAAAAAAGTGTGTCTACTTACCCCGTCCTCCCCTACTGAGGCCATGCCCCCTACATGCTCCGTGCATTCCTCCATCACATGGGGGGCATTTGACTTTATTTATTGAATGGTTGGGTTCAGACAGATGAATAATATTTAACTCAACATTCATCTTTTTCTTGTTAAGTGAAATTATTCATTGTTCATAAAATAATCAAAACTTAAAGTTCTTCTTACAAATGTAATGTTTTTTAATTTTATTATTTTGCATGCATGTATGCCTATGACCAAACATAGTGTTTAAATGTTTAGATTTATGTTTGGATGTGAAAAAATAATAATTTAAATTACCGACATTTAGCGAAAGTTCCCGTGGAAAGTTTCCGGAAAGTTTCCGGTAATTTACCGGAAACTTTCCACCCCTTTGCAACCCTAACTGCAGGTCATCCCCCCCTCTCTCTGTCTCCCCATTTCAACTCTGTACTGTCTAATAAAGGTTGAAAATGCATATAGCACACAGATCCTGAAATTCTCCTTTGTACTTTTCTCAAAGATTCACACCCCTAACAAGGTCTTTTCTTGTGGGTTTTTTTCTCTACTGTTGCTGCAACTTT
>CM049411.1:5707500-5710000 GCA_026929865.2 Hyperoplus lanceolatus
TCAAACAGAAAACACACCGCAAACACACACACACACACACACACACACACAAACACAAACACAAAACCTAGTGCTAACCCTCAAACAGCTCCTTTAAAGGCCTGTCATAAAGTCAGAACAGGCAAAAATGTCCTCCCTTCTAAGGTTTAAAATTGGTTCTCACAAAAACAGTACAATTGTACAACACACACACACACACACACAAACACAAACACAAACACACGTCCAAGTTTTCACAGCATATTACAAATTCCAGCATATTTTTCTCTTGCCGAATCATTTCCAACTGTTTTGAAAGAAATTGACTAAAGTGATGGATCGGTATTTTAGTATTATGGTCTGTTCTTTGTGTGATTGACTGATTTTCTTTCTTAATATTTTAAAAATATTTCAGTAAGTTATTGTGTCAGAATGATCCTCTAAAAGACCTTCACGTTATGGAGACCGTTGTGTTTTGTGTGAAGAGGGACAGTGTGTGCTGTTCAGTGGTGTTACCTTGACAGCTCTACGTACACTGAAAAAAATTAACATGGGATGAATTTTTTTTTAAATTAGTGGGGCCTACCAACTGAGATAAAAGCGCCCCCAACTACATATGCTTTTATTACATTATATAAAAAGAGGGCAGAGGTCCCTACATACAAAAAATTAAGAGACCAGTCTGGACTGTTCTTAAATCTTCATCTCTACAAAACTTATTGAAAGTGCCCCTAGTCTGCTGTGGTGGTTGAGTTGGCGCTGTAGTGAGGGGATTTTTGTCTTAACCAGATTAATCCAAAATGTGGCGACTGAGCGAGAGAACACTTTATCTCAACCAAGACACTGGGACATTTCTGTCTTCAAAAATCGAATGTTTCTAGTGTTTGCATTTTTGAAATTGTCGAACTACAACACTCCCTGCGTTCCAAATCACATACTCTTTCTTTTTACTACACTACATACCAAAGTACAGAAGAGTTTTAGGGCCACAGGAGAGAGAAAAAAATCAGATAAGGAAGATTTGTTTTCATTATGTCGAGAAATGTCAAGAATAAATAAGAATACTGCAAAATGCTATTAGAGTAAGTAGGGCATTTCTGTATTTTCAGGATACTACAATTGACGTGAATGTATTGGGACATCCTAAATCTTTTTCTGGCATACTAAATAGTAGGGAAGTATGGGGGTATTGGAACACAGTGACTATATTATGATTTGTGTGTAATATAGGAGTAATATTGCGTCATCTAGTGGTCAATGTTATATATTGCAACGCTCCCTTGCTAACCCGTTCCTTTAGGAGAATTTACAGAAGCTACGGTGGCCTTCAAGGACAAGAAGCTATAGTTACTAAAGATGGCAACAACCACCACTGCCTCAAATTTTGCGGTGTCCTATGTTAATATAAAACGTTTATTCTAAGGTAACAAAACACATACATTTTAAGCGATTATTGAAATAGCTAAAACATATTTAGGATTAGGAAAATCATATCCCATTTCTACCAAGTCTGTTCTGAAAAACGGGAAATTTCCTTTTAACAGTACACCGTCAGAAGTCCTATAAATAAGTGACGATAACTCAAAATGAAGAAATACTATGAAGGAGACAAGGACGTCCCTAGTGAATCACTGCTCTTGTCCTGTCTGTCAGAATGTAAGGCTGAGACTAGTCTGACATTAATATTGTACCACCAACTCTCACAGGGAGGTCACACAAGTCCTCTGACAGTGGACAGCTGTGCATTCCTGGCAATATTCATATTTTTTTGATTTGTGCTGTCAAAATCCCTTTTGTGAATGAGGTTTTTCTCCCCTCAGTCTTCCCTTGGCCCAGCTGTCCTGATAATCCTAACCCACCATTTTCCCATGTGTGATGTCACGCATGGGAAAATGTAGGGTTAGACAGTGAGACCATGAAACACTCTTTCTGCGAGTTTCTCAGGCTAGGATGAATGTTGCACATTTATACTACATAGGATCTAAGAGCTCAATACACCTTCATATTTCCACCGGTGAAATAGGTCTCTAACTTGACTTTGCAAAACCAATTTGCACGTGCTTTCTTCTTGTGTACTGTATTGATCTGAATATGACCTCATGTCATTTTCAGTATCTACACTCCAGTGCAATTGTGTTCTTTTCAAAAAGATCTGCTTGGAGTGTGTGAGTGTGTGTGAGTGTGTGTGTGTGTGTGTGTGTGTGTGTGTGTGTGTGTGTGTGTGTGTGTGTGTGTGTGTGTGTGTGTGTGTGTGTGTGTGTGTGTGTGTGTGTGTGTGTGTGCGTGCGTGTGTGTGTGTGGTTCAGTGTTAATATCCTCATTTGCATCTGCAAGTTAATTCATTCTGCAGAGAAAAACACACACTCTCTCTCTCTCTCTCACACACTCTCTGTCTCTGTCTCTATCCCTCTCTCTCTCTCTCCCTCTATAATCGAAGGTGCCAATGTTCTCAGGCTGATTGCGTCAGTAGCCCCCCCCACACACACACACACACACACACACACACACACACACACACACA
>CM049411.1:5715000-5742500 GCA_026929865.2 Hyperoplus lanceolatus
GATTACAATGCTACCTAGGCTCTGTAAACTGGTATGTAAACAACAGATATATACAGTATGTTAACAAAGCTAGCAACGTGCCCGTTTACAGAGCCCACGCTGTGTATTAACACTGGATATGTTCTCAGCACACACAGCACGAACAGGTAGTGGGAGCGTGAGGAGATATTCACTGATTTCGACAAAAAGTGATTTTGACAACAAACGTTCTCCAGAATCACTGACTCCACCTTTAAGTTTGGTTGTGATGATTGTATAGAAGGCTGCAATGAGACATATATTTGTTACTTTCACCACATTCAGAAATCCAGATAGTCAAGGTAAAAAAATAATAATTGCACAAACAATTGTTGCATTTTTTGTTAGAAAATGACAAGGCTACATGTTCTTAAATTCCTTAATACTCCTACATGGTCTCAGAGGCAGTTGATTTGTGTGCATTTGACTCCAAATGTTCAGTGTCTGTTGTTTTACTATTGATGGGCATATGTTTGAGTAGAATGAACATTTTGGTTTTATAATATAAACTACTGACAACATTTCTACCAAATTCCAATACATGTTTTGTCATTAAAGAGCATTTTCAATAAGTTATGTAGAGATGAAGATTCTAGAAAAATTACGACTGGTCTCTTAATTTTTTCCGGAGCTGTATAATGACATTAGCAGTATTTCGGACTTACCACTCGCCTACTACTATTTACAACCTTAAAATTCATGATATTCCAAGAGGGTACAATACAAAGCCCCTCTGTGTGTGTGTGTGAGTGTGTGTGTGTGTGTGTGTGTGTGTGTGTGTGTGTGTGTGTGTGTGTGTGTGTGTGTGTGTGTGTGTGTGTGTGTGTGTGTGTGTGTGTGTGTGTGTGTGTGTGTGTGTGTATGTGTGTGTGTGTGTCTTGAAAGCTACTGTGCTGATATTTTTTCTTTCTCTTTCTTATAACTCTCTTGGACACTAACATGAAGAAGCGATACCACCAGGACAAACCGACACATTTCGTATATACGGACTTTTACAGACCCTTTACCCCCTAGTCTATGCTTTTCCCTCGGCGCTGAAGTTGACAGTTTTCTCTCGGTAGACAGGGCTACATCGGTCTTTCTTTGTGGTGCTGATGTTGCCAAAGAGGCGCGCTCACATCGCACGGCTCCTTTAAAGGTGCGAACACACTACACATGTTACACGCGTACAGGCGCGTATAAAATCGGCTATTTTTCCATAGGGAACCATTGGTTTACGCGCGTACATGGCGCGTAGATGCGTCACTCGCGCTAAAGCAACATTTTAGCCACGTTAGCTGCGTATGAGCCGCGTATATACGCGCCTACGCAGCTACGCGCGGAGTTCAAAAAATTTAACTTTTTGCGCTCCTGCGCATGACGATTAGCCGCGTTGGCCAATCAGCGTTGGGCTTGACCCGACGTCACATACATTGGCACGGTCGGAGAACAGTGTACACAGAGGCTGCTGAGAGACACCGAGGAGGAAAATGTATTGCAGGCAGCCGAGCCGGTGCTGTATGACAGCAGCTCGGGAATAGAAGACGTGGGGAAAGTTAACCAGGAGAATGGACTTCCTGGTTAATTCAGTGAATATGTGCGGCTGTGCTTTAGCCGATAAAACAAGTTAGCGCCGTATAGCATTAGTTAACTCACCCGGTTGTGTGCGGGCGGTTAGCGCCTCATATTATGAACCCAAACATGACGGCTATGTCCGTGGGACTTTCACAACAAGTACAGCGAAGCACCGGTGTTGATCTACGACAGCCGCGGTCCCCTGTTACAGCCAGGTAGGGTAATGTTGGCTACTTGGCTTTATGTTGTGTCGCCGTGCACCGATGCTGCTGTAACTGTGTTTGTTATGCAGCTGCCGTGAATATGCAATGCTGTTTTAATACTAGGCTATTTGTGCTGTTCAGTTTGTCTTTTGGCACAGTTGTTGGCCGTGTTGTTGTTGTTTTTGTGCGGACATGCACGCTGTTGTATTGGGTCGGGTCAGATCGCAGCCATGGTTATTTAGGGGAAATACAATATCGGGAGGGAGACTACGCGCGTAGAACCATTTTTGACACAAAATGATCAAGCAACATTTTAGCTGCGTTACGCACGTAAATCTTACGCGGGTAACGCGTGTAGTGTGTTCGTACCTTAAGAAGATGCAGAAGGCGCCTATATGCTATCAGCTGCTGTGGTAGACCAAGGCAGGGAAAATGTGCATACAATAAATAAACAAGGAAGACTGTGAATTGTGAATTTCCATGTTATAGCCTATTCTCCCGTTTGGTCCTTTTTAGCTGTCATTAAAATCCATGCTCTGTGTGTATCTCCAGCACACATTGTATCCGTCACATGAAAAAATGCATTTCTCACACACACACACACACACACACACACACACACACACACACACACACACACACACACACACACACACACACACACACACACACACACACACACACACACACACACACACACACACACACAAGAGGATAGATAGATAACTCACGCGCTCCCTTGGATCGATCCGTAGATTCCATTGCTCGTTGGAGGTGGGGGAGAGGGAGGAGGGGGGCAAAAAGCAAATCAAACACCCCGAAAATAAGCTCTCTCCTTCGGCTGTGTGTCAAGTGAAGTGGCCGGTGAAAAATGTCCTGCTGTGCGCCTCCAATGCTCCTGTGAAGCGAAAGGGACAAGCTCCGACCGTAGCACGCGCGCCTCCTGCAGCTGCTACTGTCTGTGCAGGACTAACTGAGCATCGGCACATCACACACACACACACAGACACACACACCGTGGATCCACATAGTGTGGGATGGTGATGTCGCGGGAATAGGCTCCTTTTAACGAGAACATCCATGTCTGCTGCTTGAGTCACACACCGCATTTTAAATAAGATGAAACCAATCTCCCAGCAACCTGCAGTTTAATGTTGATTATGAACTATGTAGATACAGGCAAATTGTCCTTTAAAGAGTGCAGTGCGTAACTTTTTTATAACATATATAAATGAATGTGGGTTACATTCAAGCCATCACCAAACAAGTTGACATAAAAGTGGATTATGTCTATCAGCTCCACAATATTCTCTCTGTATTTCTCAGTATGGCAGTGTTTACAAACTGATGTCGCCCCCCGTGCAGCAGAAGGTATAAAATCCCGCTTGCGATCACTGAAGGCTTTACCTCATGTAAATGCGCCGACAGTATTGTTGTAATTACTCAGAATAACTCATGAGGGCGACAGAAGTTACGCACTATAGCTTTAAATAAAATATTTCAAATTATAGTTAACTAGGTGGCACCAGTGTTAAGTCCTTGTGGATTTTCTAAGCGGCACTGAATTTTATTAAAAGAACAAGTTAAATGAAAACAATTCAACAGCTTACATGTAAAGCCACATGTCTCCTCCAATGCATGAGCACTGTGTTCACACCTTCTGTTTTCCAGACTGTGATTATAAACAAGTGTCTATGGAGAGATTTGGCAAACAATATAAAGCGTCGGAGACCAAATAAAACACTATTTTAACTGGTCAAAGTATTTGACTCAGTGTTTTATGTCCTTGGTTTTAATTTGGGTCAATGCCCTAGTTTCTAAGGTGCACACAACCTGTGGCAAGAATGAGGAATAGTTTTTTCATTGATTTAAAGGGGAAGTGGGCGATATATTTATGTTAATATAAGTGTTAATTCGCTCTATATTCATACAGTGATCACTTATATAGTGTGCGCGTTTCATAACTCCGATCTCTCAGTCACCCGCTCTGCATGTAATCGGCAAATACACTTTTCTGGGATCCCACTACTGATATATCCAATCAGAAGAGAGAACGCTACAAACCGGCATGTCTCACACAATAACCATTTCGCTTACAGCACCTTTAATTTTGTTGTTAGTTTAAAAATGTGTTAATATGTATGCCTTTTCTTCCTTTTATAAATCAAAAAATATACTATCTTAAAAATGCATTTTCTGAATGTTTTTTTAAAAACAAAATGTATCATAAATCATCTCATCATTCTTGCAGCTAAAATACAGTCCACAGCAATCTGACAGTCACTTCTTAGAAAGCTTCTTGGTGCAGGAATAAAATATCATTTTAAATATTTCATATACCAGCGCCTAATGTGAGCTTAGTCATAGACACTTTTTTTAAAAGATAATTTTTGGGGGGAGTTTTCAAGCTTTATTAGATACAGAGTTGAAATGTGGAGACAGAGAGAGATGGAGGGTGGAGTGACCTGCAGTAAAGGTCCACAGAACCCACGACCACTGCAACGAAGGCCAAGCCGATACGAGCCGATATGGTACGCGCTCTCTCCACTACGCCACCGGAGCAGCCAAGTCAGAAACACTTTTAACAAAACTAAGGCTACTCATGCAAGCTGTTGTCGAGGTCTATAATCTTCCAGACCGTCTGCAGAAAGGTATTTAGTTGCACACAGGGAGCCTGAGATACTCACTGTAGTCCTTATGATAATATCAAGGACTGAGCTGCTTCATAAATAATGCCTGTGTAAGATTTGTTTTAAGTATATTTTAATTATTTAACTGACTGATTTCTATGAGGACTTATTTATTATTACCTAGGCTATTTATGCACTTTAAAATTCTGCTAGTTGGAGTGGGCCTGCAAAAAAAACATGTTGTCTTTTATATGCAATGACAATAACACTATCTATCTATCTATCTATCTATCTATCTATCTATCTATCTATCTATCTATCTATCTATCTATCTATCTATCTATCTATCTATCTATCTATCTATCTATCTATCTATCTATCTATCTGTCTTTGTGGTGTCACACAAGCAGGTGTGTGTGTGTGTGTGTGTGTGTGTGTGTGTGTGTGTGTGTGTGTGTGTGTGTGTGTGTGTGTGTGTGTGTGTGTGTGTGTGTGTGTGTTTAGTTTGTAATCCTAGTTTTGTAATTATATGTGTACATGCTTGTATGTTTGTAATGGCACAGGGTAAATTCTTCTGTGTTTAAATTTATTTTATGATTTTATTTTATAAAATGTTTTTTTTTCATTTCACACACACACACACACACACACACACACACACACACACACACACACACACACACACACAGAAACATCCCCAAAAACATTAGTTTATAGTCGTTAATTTGAAATTTTTTCTTTTTTTTTTAACTTTAGAATTATGTTGTGGCTTATAGAGCTTCCACATCAACAAGTGATTCATATAAATTGGCCTTGTTGAATCAAGTCAAGTCAAGTCAAGTTTATTTATAAAGCACATTTAAAACGACAGCAGCCGACCAAAGTGCTGTACACGCAGAATAACATAAAAAACATAGGCAAGACAGAGACAAAATCACACCGGGGGAAAAAAGAAAAACACGCATAAAATCATTAAAAACTAAATTTAAAAATGAAATAGAAATATCAATAAGAAAGTCAGAAAATATGCCATAATCAAGGGGGGAATGCCAGGGAGAAGAGGTGTGTTTTCAATGACGATTTGAAAATGTCAACAGACTGTAATGATTTAATGTGGATGGGGAGGTTGTTCCAAAGTCTGGGGGCAGCTGCGGCAAAGGCCCTATCACCTCGGGTCTTAAGTCTGGTTTTCGGAACCTTGAGCAGCAGTTGGTCGGAGGAACGTAGGGATCTGGAAGGGGTATGCAGCTGTAGGATCATAAGGTTCTGAGAGCTTTAAAGGCTCTGCGTGTATGCCACAGATTGCAGGAACATTACTGTGGCACACATCACCCTCACCTTGGTTACATACAGTAGGTTAACACATACATAACATTAATGTGGGTGTTTCTTATATAACATGTCATATTTCATGTCAGATTAATTTACTGATTCATTCATTCTCTCACAGGAGACTGAAGCCAATCCAGCATATTGTGGGCAGAAAAAAGATGATTTTTCGAGTCTATACTGTATGTGCAACATCTTATGATTTCTGTAAAATAAATTTAGCAAAGGAATCAGCCCATCAGTGGAAGATTAGTCATGATCAAACACATGACAGTACATGGTGCAGCTTCAAGCGAAAGGTTATAGTGTATTAGGAGCAGCGGGTAGTTTAAGGTGCATATTGGTGCCATCTAGTGGTGGTATTGTAGATGTTAACTCTCCCTTGCTAACCCTTGCTCCTAGAAGCAGGAATTTACATACACACAAACACACTCTCCTGGAATTTAAAGAAACTACGGTGGCCTTCAAGGAGCTGATGAGATTAAGGAATACAGAACGGTTATGATGCAGAACTTTGTTGTCTGCCAAGGAAAATGATGATGAAGAAGAAGAAGAAGAAGAAGAAGAAGAAGAAGAAGAAGTTGAGAATAATAATTTTTTTAAATTATTTATTGAACTATTTTTATCATTTCTGTGTAGTGTGAGATCTTTATAGCAAATATAGTGTGCATTGTTGAATATTGTCTCCATAAGCTCCCTGAACATTATGTATAACATTATTCACAAGGTGAAGCAGGAGCAGTGGATAAATCCTGAACAACCTACATTACAGAACTTTTAGAAAGACAGTCCCGTCCGGCTATATAACCTTTTTAAACAGTGTTCACAAGGCGCTCTGGTGGCGTAGTGGATAGAGTGAGTACCATATGGACTCCGGCCTTCGTTGTAGTGGTTGCGGGTTCAAATCCGACCCGTGAACCTTCATCCCCCCTCTCTCTCTTTGTCTCCCCATTTCAACTCTGTACTGTCTAATGAAGCTTGAAAATTAAAACTCTCCAGGCCTTTTCATGGGGTTTATTTCCTTTTTGTTCTCCCCTGTGGGCTAATGTGGTTGTTCCCTGTCAGCTACTCCATTCAAAGTGATTATAATGGCCATGTTAAAGCTCAATTCACGCGCTTGATTAGTACAACGTCTCCTCTAATCTGCTTTAACGTGTGTGTGTGTGTGTGTGTGTGTGTGTGTGTGTGTGTGTGTGTGTGTGTGTGTGTGTGTGTGTGTGTGTGTGTGTGTGTGTGCGTGTGCGTGTGTGTGCGTGTGAATGTTGCAATGATTACACTGCCCAGACCAACTGTTAGAAATACAATGGGCTTGATTAACTATTACATTATTTGATTTGTGAGTAGGTGAGTAAAAAACTGAGAATATAGTTCAGTAAGAAGTGGGATTTTGTGTCGAGGCAAAGTTGCACTTTTATTTATTTTTGGGCATTTTCAAGCTTTATTAGATAGTACAGAGTTGAAATGGGGAGACAGAGAGAGGGGGGATGACCTGCAGTAAAGGTCCACGGGTTGGATTTGAACCTCACGATCCGCTACCTGTCCGTACTGTGTGTGCGCTGAAAACAAAAATAGTGTTAATACACAGCCTTGGCTCTGTAAACGGGCATGTGTAAACAAAGGGGGCCCACCGTAGCAACTTGTCCGTTTACAGAGCCTAGGCGGTGTATTAACACTATTTTTGTTTTCAGCGCACACACAGTACGGACAGGTAGCGGATCGTGAGGAGATATTCACTGATTTTGATGAAAAATAGATTTTGACAACAAGCGTTGTAGAAGAATCACTGAGTCCACCTTTAATCAAAACAAGTTTTTATGTGTTTCGAATGGATCTGTCTTTAGAAACAGATTCTGGAAAATGAGTGAAACATTGTAAATACATTTGTGGAAGAAATCAAGTGGATCCCAGTTTCACAGGCGTGTCCAAGCAATTGAGAAAGACTGTAAAATGCCATGTTACCCAGTGACCCCACTTCTATCTAATGGGCCATCAACACACACACACAAACACACACACCCTCTCATGCACACACACACACACACACACACACACACACACACTACACGCGCACACACAATAGCAACCACACCCACACACATGCACAAGTACACACACACTCACTCCCCCCCCCCCCACACACACACACACACTCACTCCCCCACCCCACACACATACACACACACACCCCTACCCTCACACAAACACACACTCACACACACACACACACACACACACACACACCCCTGTCCTTGCAGAGAGCGGAATTTTCCACTGGAGTTGTTGTTGTCCATTCGCCCACCGATACGGCCAGTGACAGAATACCCCAAACACTCACAGCCTGATTGCCCCAGTGTCTGTTGACAGTCAGGGGGACACAGGAGCTGACTGCTGGCTGGAATGCAGGGTGACTGACAGCGGAAAAGTACCAGCCAGCAGCTATCTACCACACCACCCCTCACACACACACACACACACACACACACACACAACCCTCCACCCCCTTCCCAGCACACTACACCCCCAATACATGTGTCTCTCGGCCCAGTTACACACAAGGACAGCCTACAGTTTCGGGTTGGGTTATATAATATCTATGTTTATATGAAATGTTAAGATTGGAAAGAGTCCCAGAGACATTAAAAAAGGATGTGGTGATATTCTTTATAGGCGATTGAAGATATAATGAAAAGGAATGATCCACCCATTAGTTAAGCCAAAATGAAATTAAAGATTTAAGATTGTTTATGTCATATGCACAGCAAAAAAGCAGGTTTCTGAAAAACTATTGATTGTGTTTTTCCTAGTGGGTTGAGAAAAATGTGTTTGTAACTTATACACTGTAGTAAAATTGCAACAGACAGTCTGATGCAGCAGGGATATGATAGGGACTTTACTGCCCTATGACTCTGTACTATTGATGCTTTTTGCCGATACTTGCATATATTTAGTTACGTAAGTGTTGGATGCAGGACTTTTACTTGTAGTGGTGAATTTTCACAGGGTTACTGGTACTTTAATTTAACAAATACTTGAGGTATGAAAAGTACTTAAGTTTAAAAACTTCTTTAAATCAAATCTGAGCAACAGATGATGGAAGATAAAAAGAATATCCTTCTCGTGTTGCAAGTTACTTTGGAGAAGTTGTTCTCTGTATGTTGGGATGCTCAGAATGAGGATTTACAAAAACGTGAGGATGGTGTTGAGTAAACTGCAGTGAGAATGACTACTACTGCTCGGAAAATGAACAGCTCCCCTGCTCAAAATAAGTTAAAAAACATTCAGTAGACAAGTCGTAAAATAAAGAAAAAAAAAATTAAGAAATGTTTTTTTTTTTTTTACCTAACTGTCCTCAACCTCCCATTGCATGTGCTTATATACTAAATACATCACCACGGGTACCAAGTCCTCTGCTACTCCTGGCCTTTCTATTCCCAGTAGGAGCTTCTGTAACGGCCTACCGGTCTCTTTCAAAAGGACACATCTGCCACTAAGGACACCATGTCCCGCTGCTGCTGCTGCTGGCACGCAATCAAATCTGTTGCGATACACGTGACACTGGCTGTCCTGGACTCAAAGTTATTTTTAATGCATATGACACATGTATATGTACATAGGCTACTGCTGCAACCAAGACATTTAAAGAATACTGCTTCAAAAGTTTCAGATATTTTGTTTTTATCAAGAGGGCGTATCTGCTATTAACGTGGTTCACACTTTGTTTTTCTCATTTGGATTATTTGATTTATTCTGTTTTTGTTTTGTTTTTCTCTTCATGTTATGTGTAGGCCTACTGTTGAATCATTTTTGGGAACCCGTCATACCAAGCCCCTTTTAGGGTTTCTGGTTTACCTTTGCATGTTTGTTTTAATTTTAATGCTAAAAAAGCCCAGGCTGTGTATTAACACTGGATGTATTTTCAGCACACACACAGTACGGACAGGTGGCGGATCATGAGGAGATATTCACTGATTTTGACAAAAGTGATTTTGACAACAAGCGTTCTCCAGAATTGATGACTCTCACCTTTAAATGTATCTTTGTTGTATATAAATCCAATCAAATGAGAAGAAAAAAAGGAAATCCTGTTTTTTAAATTTATTTTCATTTGTTTGTTTATTTGACAGGGACAGTGCATATTAATAAACATTTCTGTAAATATGCCAGATTTAGCCAGAAGGCTAGTTTCCATCTGCAGTCCTTGGCCAGATGTAACAATAGGCTCCCTAAAATGCAAATAACAGAAAGAGTTAAAAAAATTAAATAAAAATAACATATAAGCAACAGATAAAACATTAATTATAACCACATACAAGTATTCAGTAGTTCAAGCATTAAAATACATAAAGCATGCAGGACAAACAGGAGTCAGCATCAGACAAACACAAAATAAAAAGGTAGACTAGGACTTATAGCAACATCAGATGTGTTAGACATCAAGGCAGTAGCCCACCAAAGCAGACAGCATGCACAACAAACAAACACAAAGTCGACATGACAATAGTACATGAAGCAGCACAGGAGAGACAGAACGGGCTACACAAAAGCATACAACCAAGCAAGCAAAGTAAGTGTTTCAAGACGCAGGACAAATTCACAGACAGACACGCTGACACAAGGAGGCATGAGCAGGCGGGTCAAGTTTAGTGCTGGCAGGACATATTATCAATGAGCCACTGTTTCAGATTAGAACTAAATGACCGATATGTGATTAGGTCTCTGATACATGTTGGGATGTTATTCCATTCACGTGAGGCTGCAACAGAGAAGGCTGACTGACTAAAGGCACTTTTCCTAAATGGAATAATGCAGTCCCCTCTCGTGACTCCTCTTGTGATCCGATGTTGGTTTGTTCTAATAGATACAAATTCTCTCAGTGGGGGAGGGGCCATGCCATGTATGATTTTGTGAAGAGACATGCATTTTTGTGCTAAATCATGTTTTCCCAGCTCAGTAGATTATGTTTTCTTAAAATTGCACAGTGATGGAATTGCCTTGGTTTTTTGTCCAGGACTTTTAGTGTTTGTTTATACAAAGACTGTAGTGGTTTTAGTATTGTATGATTAGCCTGAGACCAGCTCGTCAAACAGTAACTCATGAGAGAGAATACCATTGAATGCATGTACATCATGGCTGCCTGGGTGGACATAGAGTTTCAAATAAATTTGAAATTGGCAAGATTGAATTTATCCTTTTACAGACAGTTTTTACATGTGCCCTGAAATTAAAGTTGGAGTCCAGAATAATGCCAAGGTAATTAAATTCCTTAACAATTTCTAATTTTTCTCCTAACACAAGAACATCTGGGTTTACACTAGAGTCATTTGTTTTAGAGAAGAACATACCAACAGTCTTAGACACATTTAGTTGGAGACAGCACCGATTGAGCCATGCTGTAATTTTCACCATAGCATTTGTGAGTTTGGCAGCAACTTCGTTTTTTGTCAATCCATGCACATACAGCACAGTATCATCAGCATACATTTGAATGTGGGCCTCCGGACACACAGATGGCAAGTCATTAATATACAAACAAAATAAAAGTGGACCCAGTATGGATCCCCGCGGGACACCAGTGGACAGTCAGTGGACAGGTAGAGCAAGCATGGATGTAGCCAATTTAGTAAAACAACCACTGAAAAAGTCAGACTGCTGCCATTTGGAAACAGTACGACTTTAACTTATTTTGTCTTGTCTGGCAGGATTAACATATCTTGTACGGTTACCTTTCACATCTTGAACTATCCCTGCTATTTTGTGGAGCAGATTTTTGCAACATAACTTTAATAACTTTAAATAAAAAGTTAAACAATAACTTTGTATTATTGTTTTACTTTTGAAAAACGTGTAAACTATCGAATGTTTATATAAAGGGGCGTGCCGGGGTGCATGGCTTTATATGGACAATCCAGACTGTACAGACACAGAGCCGGCCGGCGCTTATGTAATGGGAGATTTGAGCAGGACACTGTGTTCCCTGACAAAGGCATTTCTATTCAAACCGTTCGGTGGCACATATCCAGAGATTCATTCACAGATGAGAGAGAGATGAACAATTGAACTAAATGAACAATTTTTTGTTGCTGCTTTTTTTTTCTATTTTACTTGTCGGCATTCAGTCTGTGGAAAACAAAGGAAGAATTTCATTGTAGCTACGACTGAGAACATGTTTCTTATTGTGCATATGACAATAAAGACTTTGAATATTGAACCAGTGTCCATCAGGCAGAGAGGAGGTAAACAAGACAGTATCCGAATGTTTTAGAATACATGGATGAGGATGTGAGGATGGTGTAAATAAACAAGCAACTAGCAACTACCTAACTACAAATGTGTTCACACAAGTAACTTCTGGTTGACTGACATGAGATTGGCCTATTCTGTGTATTTACGGAGACTACGAGGAACTTTTAAATGTCTATGAATCGGTCTAGTTTTTCCTCTGATGATCATAAATGACATGTAACAGCAAACGAGACCATCAGTGAAAACAAAACTATTTTTTTATGATTAATGTCTTTGATGTGGTACGTTTCCATGCCAATTCAAACAAAATGATATATGGTAGGCAGATGGGAAAACCCTGTGTTTATGAATAGTACTTAATCACAGTTGACTTTGCTTTACCATGGTCACATTACCATTACTCATCTGACATATATACATTACCTCATGGCCATGATGCATCCTACCATCTCTCTTTCACTCCCTAAAAAACTGCACGCTTTGCCTGCTCGTGCTAGAAAATATCTTTAGGACAGAAGGCGCTGGTGTCATAAAAACACTATCGCTTTTGGTCCAAATACATCTGTCTGTCTGTCTGTCTGTCTGTCTGTCTGTCTGTCATCTATCTATCTATCTATCTATCTATCTATCTATCTATCTATCTATCTATCTATCTATCTATCTATCTATCTATCTATCTATCTATCTATCTCATCTCTCTCTTTCTCTCTTTCTCTTTCTCTCTCTCTCTCTCCCCAGTTTAAATGTTGAAATGCAGTCATCATCAGTATATGTGTGTCCTTACTTGTTGAAATCCATATCAGGGGTCATTGAGTCAGTTTGATATTCGATAACCTAACTGATGGAAAAATGCCTCTGAAGGAGTTTCCAGACATGGACTTAAGCCCCGCCCCCCGGAACGAATTCTACTGGCCATTCTGGAATCGTCTGGAACATAAATAAGAAATCCCGTGTTCCTATTGGCTGGGAGGGCTCGCTGCGTTCTATACTGGTTATCATGACAACACTAGTCCACTGGTCTCGGTCAGTTTATAGAGGAGACAAGTCGTTGGGACGTGGTGGTCATTTTTTGAAGAGACCCCAGAAAACATTGACAAAGCAATCATGAAGTTCGTTCGCTTTATGATGAAAAACGCCGCTATGGCCGCCAGCGTGCCTAAACAAATCGAACATTTCTCTAAATTTTCTCCTTCGCCACTTTCTATGAAGCAATTTCTGGACTTTGGTGAGTATTGATAAACCCCGCGTCGCGTTTCTGCACGTATAGCCTAGCAAGGTAGTTTATGTGACGTGACCATAAGTGGTTGTTAGCGCTATTTGATAATATATTGTATACTATCCAAATGCATGTTTGAATGAATGGACAAATGCACTAACTGGGCAGCTGCTGTATGTAGGGGTGTGTGTGTGTGTGTGTGTGTGTGCCCTGTAGCGATGTTTGCAGTGTAGTGCTAACAGTGCACAAATGTTGCATCAGGTCTGTCGCGAGCTCAGACTGCACTGTGAACTGTTTTGGCCTCTGCTCTGAACATATAGATAGTATATAAAGCATGTGAAGGACTCGTTTGAAATGCATTGCTCGTCATAAATAATAATAAGTGTCTCTCAGCAGCTTGCAGATTAACTAGCCTGCCCGTTCAGTGTGTGCATAGATAGAGAGAAAGTCAGGATGGCACGTCACAAATAGCCAGACAATGTTTTTTTGTGCAGACCAACAACCAAATATTCTGTTCAATAGTAATAACATTAATGATAATTTAATGTAAAAATATATAACATTGAACTAAACATTATTAGTTAATGTCTTAAATGTTTTACTTTTTTTATTTGCCAAATGTATTATGTTATTGGGTATGTATGTAGGCCTATATAAACTATATGTGGGCCTATATAAACTGTATGTAGGCCTATATAAACTATATGTGGGCCTATATAAACTGTATGTAGGCCTATATAAACTATATGTGGGCCTATATAAACTGTATGTGGGCCTATATAAACTGTATGTGGGCCTATATAAACTGTATGTGGGCCTATATAAACTGTATGTAGGCCTATATAAACTGTATGTGGGCCTATATAAACTGTATGTAGGCCTATATAAACTGTATGTGGGCCTATATAAACTGTATGTGGGCCTATATAAACTGTATGTAACTGTATGTAGGCCTATATAAACTGTATGTGGGCCTATATAAACTGTATGTGGGCCTATATAAACTGTATGTAACTGTATGTGGGCCTATATAAGCTGTATGTAGGCCTATATAAACTGTATGTGGGCCTATATAAACTGTATGTAGGCCTATATAAACTGTATGTGGGCCTATATAAACTGTATGTGGGCCTATATAAACTGTATGTAGGCCTATATAAACTGTATGTAGGCCTATATAAACTGTATGTGGGCCTATATAAACTGTATGTAGGCCTATATAAACTGTATGTGGGCCTATATAAACTGTATGTGGGCCTATATAAACTGTATGTGGGCCTATATAAACTGTATGTGGGCCTATATAAACTGTATGTGGGCCTATATAAACTGTATGTGGGCCTATATAAACTGTATGTAGGCCTATATAAACTGTATGTGGGCCTATATAAACTGTATGTGGGCCTATATAAACTGTAAAACAATACAGGAATGACAAAAAAAAACTACCTACGGTCAAAAACTCAAAACACAGCAATGGCTTCAACAATTAATTTGTTGATTTTCTTTCACCTTATAGATTAATCACTCTAGCTCTAATCATTGTTTGTCTCTCTGTGTTTTTAGCTAATGGATAACTTATTTTCATTCCTTGTCTCTGTGTGTGTGTGTGTGTGTGTGTGTGTGTTAACCCAGGTTCCATCAACGCCTGTGAGAAAACCTCCTTTGTGTTCCTGAGGCAGGAGCTTCCAGTCAGACTGTCAAACATTATGAAAGAAATCAACTTGTTACCGGACAAACTGCTCACAACCTCATCTGTGAGAATGGTGCAGAGCTGGTGAGTCTGTCTGTCTGTCTGTCTGTCTGTCTGTCTGTCTGTCTGTCTATCTATCTATCTATCTATCTATCTATCTATCTATCTATCTATCTATCTATCTATCTATCTATCTATCTATCTATCTATCTATCTATCTATCTATCTATCCATCTATCTTTGTGGTGTTATGATTCGACAGTTACAACAACAACGTCATCTGTGGTTTCTGGTGCTATTTTGATTCCTATGAAACAACAGCATAAACACATTTCTTTGCTCCCTAAATAACTCAAACCAGTGTAGCAGGGAGTTTTACAGTCACAGCTGTTGTGGTGTTTACTGCAGTGTATTAGTGCGGGTTTATTTAGCCTCTGTAGCTATTCTAGCAACGTCATGCTGATTTAGAATTACAAAAGCCGCCTTTGACCAAGTTCTTCCAACATGCACTGTGCGGGGGGGGGGGATCTCTCCGATATGAACTTTACCTTAGTTTGACTTTATTTTATTTTAATTTCTTTCTATATTTTTTATTTTATTTTATGTATTAATTTATTTTATTTTTCTAATTAAAGGGACACTGTGTAACATTTTAAGTAATTTATTAACTTAAAGGTGCAGTGTGTAATGTGACATCATCAAGAAAGTTCTAGAAAATTCTAGAAAGTTCTAGAATGCAACGCTCCCTGGGTAACCCCACCCCTTTTGAATAATAACAGAAGCTACAGTGGCCTTCAAGGACAAGAACAATTCTAAATTCTAAACAATGCACCTGATGACATTCCAACCATAACACTTCCAACATGGCGGCGCCAATGCCTTGGTCCAAGGTATGGAGAAATATGGACATATATGAGACCCTTTCTAAGGGAAAAAAAATAATTCTAAAAATGTTTTTCAGCTATTATGCAGTAAATTAAACGTACTTATGGTTGTTATAATTATTTTCTACAAAGTCTGCTAGGAAATAAAACCCAACATTCTACACACTGCAGGTTTAAATTAATATCCTCATTCATAAATATGTCTTTATTGGTGTAAAATCACCTCTGCCAATAATCGAAATTATCCTCCTGTGCGGAGAATTACAAATATTAATATACATTTTGTACATTGAGAGGGTAAGTCTTATGGAGGAATTCATGTTTTTTGAATGTCCTCAGGTGCATTTTTCAGAATTTAGAATTGTCCTTGTCCTTGAAGGCCACTGTAGCTTCTGTTATTATTCAAAAGGGATGGGGTTACCCAGGGAGCGTTGCATTCTAGAATTTTCTAGAGCTTTCTTGATGATGTCTTATTACACAGTGCCCCTTTAAAGGTGCAGTGTGCAGTGTGTAATATGACATCATCAAGAAAGTTCTAGAAAGATCTAGAAAGTTCTAGAATGCAACGCATTAGGTAACCCCATCCCTTTCCAATAATAACAGAAGCTACAGTGGCCTTCAAGGACAAGAACAATTCTAAATTGTAAACAATGCACCTGATGACATTCCAACCATGATGCTTCCAAAATGGCCGCGCCCATAGCTTGGCCCATGGTATGGAGAAATACGGAGATATAAGAGACCCTTTCTAAGGGTAAAAAAAAGTATTCAAAAAATGTTTTCAGCTATTATGCACTAAATTAAACGTACTTATGGATATTATAATTATTTTTTCTACCAAGTCTGCTATGAAAGCAATCTCAAAATTATACACACTGCAGGTTTTAAGCCTATTTTTTCTTCTTCTTTGAATTATTATTATTATACTTTTTTTTTTTTTTTTTTTTACCTTTTCCTCAATTCAAAGTGTCCTCAAGCAACACACTGAAACAGTGTGTTGCTTGCAGATACACTGAAACCCAAAATTGCTGCCAGTGTTTTTGCAGGAAAAAACTGCATCTAAAAAAAATACATTTTAACATCCATAATAAGTCCAAACGATTCTCACTGGTCATTCATGTGTTGTGGACCAAGTTGTCTTCATTCCAACTCACTGTGCAGTAGACAGGAAGGAGGGGGTTACCTCTCTCTGTTATGAACTTTCCCCTAGTTACCCGTCACATGTCACGTGACTGTGTTTTCAACTGGGTCTCCCTTTCATTGCTGTTGTAACGGACTGCAGGGCCTGTTTTATCCATGAACTGACCAAAATATTCCCCCAGGCTGATTTGACTGTATGTTTTGCATTGAACAACATGTGTTAATGTATGAAAATTGTGTTTATAATGATTTATGAGATTTTTTTAAATATTTTTTCAGGTATATTCAGAGTTTAGTGGAGATCCTTGAATTCCTGGACCAGAATCCAGACGATTTCAAAGTCCTGGGAGAGTAAGTTTCTTATTTTCACTGGATACATTATTCTGCATCTTTTTTTTTAGAAATGTTTAAATAAATATGCAAAATTGGCAATAATCTATTATGCGTAGATTGGAGAAGTTGTATAGCAGAAATATACAGACATAGACAAGGTTTAGTTAAATAACATTTTGGACCTTTTATTTATACAGAAGAATACATGTTATATTATGGAAGCAAAGTAGCTAAAGATCTCAACTTTGACCAGTTCTTGACAAAACAATGATTTTGCCTGCAGTGTCTCACACAAGCTGTGTGCTAATGCCAAATGTTTGGGAAGAAAATGCAAATATCTAGATACAAACAAACAACGCTTTTCTCTGAACACATACATCCTACATATATTTCCTTTTGTAGTCTGTCTGTCCTTTTATTTTTGATTTAACCGTCTGTCTGTCCCGTAATATTCAAATTTTTCATAAGCTGTTAGTCATAATAATCAAAATTATAACAAATAAAGGTTTGAAATATCTCACTTTGCATGTAATAAGTCTATATAATATATTATTTTCACATTTTAAGTTGAATTACTGAAATAAATTAACTTTTGCACGATATTAAAAATGTTCGAGTCTCACCCGTATGTCCTTCTGTACTGTGTCTTCCTATTATATATTAAATAACAGTCTATTTGTCTTTCCTCCCCAGTTTTGTGGACGCCTTAGTAACCATCAGAAACAGACACAATGACGTGGTGCCGACGATGGCACAGGGCCTCATAGAATACAAAGACACGTTCTCACAGGACCATGTGACCAACCAGAACATACAGTACTTCCTGGATCGGTTCTACATGAGCCGCATATCCATCCGTATGCTCATCAACCAACACAGTGAGTAGAGCATTTAGATGTTACTGTTTAGCGTGGCATTCAAATAAAGGTGCCTCTGAGACCATGTAGGAGTATTAAGGAATTTAAGAACATGTAGCCTTGTCATTTTCTAACAAAAAATGCAACAATTGTTTGTGCAATTATTATTTTTTTACCTTGACTATCTGGATTTCTGAATGTGGTGAAAGTAACAAATATATGTCTCATTGCAGCCTTCTATACAATCATCACAACCAAACTTAAAGGTGGAGTCAGTGATTCTGGAGAATGTTTGTTGTCAACATCACTTTTTGTCAAAATCAGTGAATATCTCCTCACGATCGGTGGGACAGAGGTTGTAGATGTTGTGATAGTATTGTAAACTGATACTGCTCTAAACCCCATTATACTTTATTGAACTTAAAGCACAGCCTCATACTTGTCTTACAGCTTGTTTTGGCTTCTGTGTTTTCTGTCCCTTTGCATATTTTATCACTGAAGTAAAATTTCTGGTGTTATCACTTGGCCTTGGGTGTCACTACTTCAATATGTTCTGGGCTCCAGATGAAATGTCCCAGCTGAGTTGAGACATACCAATAGTCGGCACCAAATTCTTTGTCAGATTCTCAGTATTTTTTAGTACTTAGTTCTCTGGTTGCAAATTTGCTTTTTTAATGAAAACATTTTCTATTTTTTTGGTATTTTATTTTTGAAATACTTTTATTGCATAGAGATGTACTTTTCATAAATTCATGTAAATAGTCATTGTAATATTACAATATTTAGCAAATTTCTTTCTCACATTATACTCTATACACCCAGTGAACAGCACAATTTTTTCTTAGTAATGCGGTCAAAAGCACAAAATTAAATCAATTATGGCTTATTTTGTCATCTAGATAAATTGTTAGTGTATTTTCTTTTGTATAGTTTTCCTCTGTGCCCTCTTTAACTTGCTCTTATCATTTCTCTGCAGCTCTTGTGTTTGACGGGACGACCAACCCGGTCCATCCAAACACCATCGGCAGTATCGCCCCGCACTGTGACGTCGGAGATGTAGTCCAGGGTAAATATCTATTATTTTCAAAATAAAATGTCTTAGATGAACTATTTTAACCCTCTTGTTTTGTTCCGGTCGAATTTAAAAAGTATTCTCTATGAAATATGTAGTTTGTTTAATCAGGTTGTCATAAGGATCCATCTGAGTATGAGTTACAAAATAATCCAAACTCAAAAACGTTTTGTATGAGTTAGTATTTAACATGAATTGAACACAACTATCTAATTACACTTCTAATGGTTTCCAAATATGTGAATTTTCCATCTTTTACATTTTTATGATTACTACTTCAAAATGTTTTTGATTTCTTTGTATTGTAATGATGTATTTGTATTTACAAACTATATATAATTTTTTTTTTTTCATATTATTATAATCATAATTTCTGACACTATTATCTGGATTTTGTTTTTTCCCAGATGCTTTCAACAGTGCCAAGAGGCTGTGTGACCAGTACTACCTCCACTCCCCTGATCTGGTGCTGCAGGAGATTAACAGTAAGCAAACACATTAACACAACACACACACACACACACACACACACACACACACACACACACACACACACACACACACACAACACACACACACACAACAACAACAACAGACAACAGACAACAACAACAACAACAACAGACAACAACAACAACAACAGACAACAGACAGACAGACAGACAGACAGACAGACACAAAGTACATTTTTCACTTCTTATCTCTGCCATTTTAAAGGCCCTCTTTATCTGTTCAAGAAATGTTAAACTAAGAACAAATATAGCCATTCTGTGTGTAAATACAGTGTGTGTGTGTGTGTGTGTGTGTGTGTGTAAATTACCGTCAGGCCATATGGTCCTGAGAGGGCCGCTAATTATAGCAACACAGCTGCAGAAGTGGCTCGATAAGTGCGAGTGACTGCTTCAGACGACGCTGACACACACACACACACACACACACACACACACACACACACACACACACACACACACACACACACACACACACACACACACACAATCTTTCTCCTCCATCCACTCAAACTGTTAAAACAAGGGCACAGCAGAATAATTGCCTCTAATCGATTTGAGCCTCTAGTGTTGAGGATGATGGATTTTAAATGAAGTGGGTGAAATGAAAATCCCTGTAAAACCAAATCCACAAAATCCTTCTGACTATGTAATATGGGGGAGTGTTAGTTGCATGATAGTAAAGCATCTGAAAAGAGTTATTATAGAGCATATTTATCAATCCAAAATGAAAGATATTGTCATTTAAGTTACAGAAATTCCCTTTAGACGATGTGGGCTATGCTCTGGTTCTTATGACACAATAAGTAGTTTGAACCAATCACGGCAGTTCTCTGCATGAAAACAATGACTGTTCCCATAGAGACTGTTTGATACGGCCACGCCCACACAGTCCTGTCAAACGGTTTAGACAGTAAAAAGCTGTTATTTTAAATATGTTTTATAATATTTTTGGACGTTTATTGTCAATTTGATTTTTGTAAAAGATAACTGAGAGACCCTTTGATATTTATATATGGATTTTTCAACTATTTTAGACCAGGTTTACAGAAGCTTTAAAGGCCTACTTCACCGGTGAAATATGAAGGTGGATTGAACTCTGAGATTCTTTGTAGTATAAATGTGCAAACATTTTAGAAATCAGTTCATCGTAGCCTGAGAAAAGACAGAAAAGGGTTAGGATCAACAGGACAGCTGGGCCAAGGGAAGAAAAACCTCATTCATTATATTATAATAGCGATTTTATAATGATAGGAAGTCAATTCAGTATGGGTGAAGTATTCCTTTAATAAACACTATTTTCCTTTTTTCCTCTTTGCAGACAAGAATAAGAACCATCCAATCAGCATGGTGTACGTGCCCTCTCACCTCTACCACATGCTGTTTGAGCTCTTCAAGGTAAAGATATTGGCATTCAACTATAACCTTATGAATGACAATAAAGGGTAAAAAAAACTTGTTAAATGTGTTATACAGTTGGGTGGGTGGGTAGGGGCGCTCCGGTGGTGTAGTGGATAGAGCGTGTACCATGTTGGCTCCGGCCTTCGTTGTAGTGGTCGCGGGTTCAAATCCGACGCGTGGACCTTCACTGCAGGTCATCCCCGCTCTCTCTCTGTCTCCCCATTTTAACTCTGTACTATCTAATAAATCTTAAAAAGCTCCAAAAAATCCTATTTTAAAATGTGTTGTATTTTGTGTTCTGCAGAATGCAATGAGGGCCACCATAGAGACACATGAGAGCAGCAACAGCCTTCCTCCCATTCAGGTCATGGTTTCTCTGGGAGGCGAGGACATGACCATCAAGGTGAGTGTGGGAAAGTTACAGCACTGAATCAGGAAATGAAATGGGAAAAATAGATGTTTGTGGTTATTTTGGCACAAGGGACACTTTGGTTTACGTCAAGTCCTAACACGGCTTTCCAGTCTGTGAGGCATAGCTCTCTGTTTGGTGTTTGTGTATGGTGTGTGTGTCTGTGAGTGTGTCTGTGTGTGTGCAAGTTCTTCCTCCTTGAATAGTCACGTACGCATTTATAACAGGTTGAACAAAGCTTTGAAACTATCAGAAGAGGTGAATGGGCGTGTGTTTGTGTGTGTGTATGTGTGTGTGTGTGTGTTTGTGAGTCTGTTAATATCTGTAAGCCCTGTGTGGACCAACACATTTTTAAGCCTGTTAAAATTAATCTTTTAAACTGTTAATGTAAGAGTTAAATAAATCAACAATTATACAGCCATATTACAACATACAATAACGTGGTATGCCTTTTGCTTTTAAACTAAAAAGAGTACCACCATCCAAATCTATCTATAAACCAACTCTTAATGCACATGTATTTTTTTTTTTTTACTGAAAATTGCAGTCAACCTTATTTTAGGCTATTTTTAATTTAATTTTCATTTAAGTTTTATTGTATTTAGTTTCTTTACTGTACATGTATTGTAAGCCTATATATTTTTTACTATATTTAGTTAAATCTTATATGTCAGTTGTATTCTTCCAAGTGTGTTGTAGGATTACAAACAAAGTAATCATTTCCTTGTACAGTGCAGCTGCCTGTGTTACTGTAGATTACACATGACATGTAATATCCTGACCCTTGAGAGCCTGTTATGTAGCCACTTCCCCCTCTGTGAGGCACTGTGCCTGTTGGATGAGGGACTGAGCTCTGATGAGATTAACTACCTGGGCCGTGTGCCTCCATAAACCTGCTCCTATCACCATGTGGTACAGGGATATTTTGGTCAGACTGCCTCTTGTTTCTCATACACATACTGAAATAATAATATAATAATATATATTTGATTTATATAGCGCTTTTCTCGCACTCAAAGTGCTTTACATAGGAGACACAACATTAAACAAACACAAGGAAATGACAAGTTGATGGGGCGGGAAAGGGACGTATGAATGAATTATTAATGACATTTTTATTTTGGACAATTGGAAAAAGGATCAAAGAATAACAAAAATGTAAAAATTAAGACAAAAAAAAATCAAAAGACAATTTCAACATAATGGACACTAGACTGGAATACATACACTGTACAGTATGATACAATGTTCATATATTACAATATGCAAAATGTCTCTGTCTCAGCAATGTTCAATGACCTCACAGTATCTGTGTGTGTGTGTCTGTCTGTCTGTCTGTGTGTCTGTTTGTCTGTCTGTGTGTCTGTCTGTGTGTCTGTCTGTCTGTAGGTCAGTGACAGAGGAGGTGGAGTTCCCTTCAGGAGGATTGAGAACCTCTTCAGCTACATGTATTCCACGGCTCCGGCCCCTCAGATAGGAGAGGACACACGGCCGCCGCTGGTGAGTACAAACACAAGCTGGTGATGTGTGGTGTGAACCAGCTATTACTCACTATATTTTACTCCTACTTATGTAGAAAAACTAATGTAGTTTTATTTGTTGGTGTAAAGATGCTGTTAATTGCACCATATGCCATGTGGTTGCCTTTCTGTGCAGCCCACAGTCATTTAGAAGGCCCATCTAGCCTTATCAGAACAGACTTGGTAAAAGTGTTATTCATAAGTATGTTTTAATTAGTGTATAATTGCTTGAAATATATATACTGCATACATATTTGTTTATTACCTTTTTAGAATGAGTTTTTTATGTCTGCATAGGAGCGGGGCGCTGAGGCCGCCATGTTGCACCGCCATGTTTTTACAGTAGCACAGAACAGACAAACTTAACGGCCTTACACCTTTTTATATATAGTGTTTAGCCTGGGGAAATGAAGAAGAAGTACTATAGAATAAATAACTAAATACATCTTCACCTCATCACTTGATATTGTGGAAAGACTTGAGACAGTGGTGGATGATGCCATCTTTAATAACAACTCGCTTCTTGTCCTTGAAGGCCACCGTAGCTTCTGTAAATTCTGCAAGTGAGAACGGTTAACAAAGGAGCATTGCAATCTAGAATCTCACCACTAGATGCCTCAAAATACTCCCAATATTACACACTGCTTTAATTATCGAAACCCTGGCATTCATAGAGACCTTTACAATACCCAAAGGCAGCGTACTTGACATAATACCAGTTTGTCCCATGGTATGAGCGCTGGTGTTTGCTGTACAAAGCCTTTCCTAAATCCTTGATCCCCTCTGTCTATTCCCAGGCTGGCTTCGGCTACGGTCTGCCCATCTCCAGACTCTACGCCAAATACTTCCAGGGAGACCTGCAGCTCTACTCTATGGAGGGACTCGGCACAGACGCTGTTATCTACTTGAAGGTGAGCCAGAAAATGAGCATGAAATAGTGTGAAGAGATGCTGCCAAGTCTACATTGTATTACAGGGAGTGTGTGTGTGTGTGTGTGTGTGTGTGGGGGGGGGGGGGGTGACTTGTGTGTGTGTGAGGTGAGCCAGAGGGGGGTGGTGGGGGGTGGGGGTCAGGCATGAAATAGTGTCAAGAGATGCTGCCAAGTGTATTACAGGGAGTGTGTGTGTGTGTGTGTGTGTGTGTGTGTGTGTGTGTGTGTGTGGGTGGGGGATGACTTCTGACATGGTATTGTTAGAGAGACTTCAAGGAACTTTTTAGGTGTTTATGTAGCAGTCTTTATTCACCTCTGATGATCATGAATACCCTTTAACAGCAAATCAGACCATCAGCAAAAGAATACTATTTTTACATTTTTATTAATGCATTTGCTGCATTATAATTTCTCTGGAACTCAGACCAAACAATTTACGGCAGGCAGACAGGAAAATCTTGTGTTTATGAATTATATACTCAATCAAAGCTGACTTTGCTTCACCATGATAGTCATATTACCATTACTAATCTGACATAGTCACATATGAATACATTACCTCATCGTGATGCATCCTGCCGTCTCTCTTTCACTTACTTCATAAACAAATGCACGCGTCGCTTAGCAAAGATCTGTAGGACAACAGGCTCTAGTGTGGTAAAACACTACCGCTTTGGTCCAAAGGGGGCGCGCTATAATCAACACAAACTGAAAGTTCATCGTTGCTATTTTAAACACAAAATTAACCGTTTAGACCTGTTAAACCAGTATGTGTTGTAGGATATTTGTATTTAAATCTAGTATTTTTTTCACTCTAGGCGCTGTCCACAGACTCCATAGAGAGGCTGCCGGTGTACAACAAAACCACTCTGAAGAACTACAAAGTGAGCCAGGAGGTCGACGACTGGTGCATACCCAGCAAAGAGCCGTTAGACCTCAGGAACTATAGGGTCGCCAAGTGAAACAATGTGCTCCGGTTATTATTATACCACACACCATGATGACACCTTCAGAATCCCCTTCTTCATATTCCAATGTCATCAACATTATCTGTCAGGGCAGATGTGGAACTATCTTACCACTGAAATAGTCGTAAAAATCTCAAGATAAGACCACATAAGACTAAAATGTCCTCATATTTCAGTCTTGGTCGTAGCAGGAGCATGCTAGTATGCTAATGTTGCTTTTAGCCCCTATCGAGCTATTGGGATCTTCATAAGAAAATAGTTACACAGCTACCAACCGAGATTTATCGTCACAATCACCTCTATGAAATCTCCAGTGTTGTAGACAGAGGCAGCACCCAGTAGGTTTATATTGGAGATGTCGTGAGTAGGAAAACAAAAAAGTGGGAATACTGTATATGTGGACCGATGCAAAGTGACATAGGAAGGTCTGAGTATTTCTAGTTTAAATCTATAGTGCGTAACTTTTTCAAATGAATCCATGTTGGGTACATTCAAGCCATCGCCAAACGAGTTGACACAAAGTTGATTAAGCCTTTCAGCTCCACAAAACTCTCTCTGTATTTCTCAGTATGGCAGAGCTGGTGTCAACCCCCCCCCCCCCCCCCCCCCTGACACTGGTGCAGGAGCTCAGAAAAATCCCAAGAAGAGCCCAAGAAATGTTTCAGTTGTTGATTCTATTTCTAAGAAAAAAACCTGGATGTACAGCAGAGGGTATAAAATCCATGCGCGATCACTGAACGCTTTACCTCATGTATATGTGTGCCGACAGTGTTGATGTTGTAATGAAAGAAGTTACGCACTATAGCTTTAAGACGCTCCAAATGCAGTAAGGTTATTGCAGAAGATGTTTTAAGGAGCTATTCAGTTGATCAAGTTGGAGAAGCGGGTGGGAACCTGTTTTTAATTGTAAGAGGGGGACCCTTTCTTCAGTAGGACATTTCACCCAAGCCTTACAGTAGCAACCTCACCCAAAGGCGTTTTTTTCAGTGAAAATACTTGAACTATTTAAAATAACAATCCATGTTGCACCTTGTTGAATTTTTAAGTTACTGTAATGTTACAATACTGTATGTTACTGTAATGTTATACAGTCGGAAGTTTGTAGATTAATTAACAATGAATGTTTGACTTTTAGTTTGAGTGATTTTTGTTTTGCGTTGTGATGTGCATGGCTGTTTGTTTGGGCTTGTTGCTATTCCAGCTTCTTAAAGCAAATGTATTCATAGTGTTTTGCACTGAGTGATAAGATATAGTGTTTATCTTAGCATCAGTGCTTGTGGACCAGGCTGAATGTACCCCGCTCTGCTATGTGCATTCATTTGCATTAATAACAGAGCATTACTTGATAGACACTACAGCTATAGGGCCCCAAGCTCGCTCTCTCTGTCTCTCTCTCTCTCTCTTTCTCTCGCTGCGTTCCAATCCCCCATACTTCCCTGCTATTTGGTATGGTAGTAAAAGATTTAGGATGTCCCAATACATGTGGTCAAAATGCACCATGCTTAAAAATACCTGGATGTCCTACTACATCCGGTCATGATTTTAAGTGTGGAAACCAGCATGCTATTTGGGCGATTCTGACCCACAATCCATTGCACACCTGAAGTTACATCACATGGACTGAGCCTCCGAATGACAACAACCAGCAATGCAACAGATGTATAGCCAAAAAGCAAGTTCAAGGCACGATGTTATGATGAAATAAATAAATAAAAGTATGTCCCAATTTTAGCATACTGCATGCTCACTACATACTTTTTATGATCAGATGTAGTTTGTAGAATAGCAAAAAGAAAGAGTATGTGATTTGGAACATAAGGGTTAGTGTTATTAAAAACCCCAGAAGACAGTGTATGTCATGTTTGAGTTATCTGCTGCTACTGTTTTACTGTGCCATAGGAGGAGAATAGAAATGAAAGCCATGGGGTCCATATGTGTCGAAAATACACACTTTTCTTTTTGTATTAAATGAATCTTTATCATACAGTGTGTAACGAAAGGTTATTTTTATAGCTTCACTCTTTTTTGGGAATGAAATGATTGTACATAATGTAAATAAAGAAAGAAGGAACCACTTCAATTCAAAATGCTTTTTTTGTGTTACTTGCTCCATAACCCTTCCTATTATCATTGGGTTCAATCTGATCCCATTCAATGTTTGACACATCTAAATAGTTGACAGGGTTGATTTTGCTCAATATTTGCTGACTTTAACTAATTGTATGTGGAGAACTGGGTTAACTCAAAAATAGTTTTCAATGTCATGAACAAATACAGCTCCGGGAAAAAAATGAAGAGACCAGTCTGGGTGTTTCTTCAATCTTCATCTCCACATTACTTATTGAAAATGCTCTTAATGACAAAAAAAAAACGTATTGGAATTTGATAGAAATGTTGTCAGTAGTTCATATTATAAAACCAAAATGTTCATTCTACTCAAACATATGCCTATAAATAGTAAAACGAGAGAGACACTGAACATTTGGAGTGGTCTCTTAATTTTTTCCAGAGCTGTATATACACATCTGTGGCTGCTTTAGATGTTTAACGCATCAGAAGTATCAATAGAAATCCATGTTTTCTCTCATGC
>CM049411.1:5747500-5752500 GCA_026929865.2 Hyperoplus lanceolatus
TCGGCACTTCAAAGCAAACTTGTTAGAATAGGCTTTATATTATATTAGTTTATTTTTTCACCACAAGCGTAAAGAAAAGGGAGCGACATGGCAGAACACGAGAGCCTGGAGTATGGAAAAGCAGATTTTGTTCTACTGGACAACGTGTCAATGGAGGAATTTATGGCTAACCTAAAACTCAGGTAAGCCTATGTTAGCTATTCTACCTATTTGTACATGCTATGAATGGGCAAAGGTTGAGATGTATAGGCTATCTTTATGACAGCAATGAATACAGCCGTAAAATGTCTCCAGGTGTCGCTATTTTTTTCGCCCCCCAACAGGTGCTCTATACCTCTACCTGGCTAATTCAAAGTAGGCCTATAGTTTACCCTTGTTTTGTTAAGTCTATGGCTTTGGCATTTTCGCTTTTACGTAGGATATGAACGTAACAACAGCAACAGTGTACATATTTGTATCAAAGTTGTTCAGGGAGTGAGACTAGAATGGAATGCAATCATTTGATGCGTTCTCTTTCGATCCAACCGGTAATTCCCTGATGCAAAAATGTTGCTGTAGCGAGACTCCACCCAAGCAAGACACACGCACACACCACACACACACACACACACACACACACACACACACACACACACACACACACACACACACACACACACACACACACACACACACACACACACACACACACAGTTTGACCAGATTCCCCAGAGGGCAGACCGGTTTCTATCAGATGTGTCGTCGCTGGTGGTGGCATGATGTCAAACGTGCTTTATGAATGAAGGGAGAGATGTGTGTGTGTGTGTGTGTGTGTGTGTGTGTGTGTGTGTGTGTGTGTGTGTGTGTGTGTGTGTGTGTGTGTGTGTGTGTGTGTGTGTGTGCAGTGGCTTGGGTTTCATCACCTCTGCCATCTGTAATGAAAGTGTAAGTTGATCCATGACGTCACTTCTTTGAGAGGCGGTTTGTAGTGAGTTGCTCAGCAGGACTCTTTAGGTTGTTAACAATCAATCTACAGTTGATTTTTAAAAGAAAACATTAGTAGGGTATAGTTTTCCACTGTATGAAAAACACAGACACACACACACACACACACACACACACACACACACACACACACACACACACACACACACACACACACACACACACACACGGTAGAAACAAATATGAATGCAGTAAGAAAACGTTTGGCAGCATGAAGGCAGGTGACAGAACTGCAGCATGTACGATAACTCAATTATATATTTTGTCAAAACCAAATTAAGGATATGACAGCTCTGGAAAAAAATAAGAGTCCACTCCAAATGTTCAGTCAGTGTCTCTTGTTTTACTATTTATAGGCATATGTTTGAGTAGAATGAACATTTTAGTTTTATACTATAAACTACTGACAACATTTCTACCAAATTCTCATAAAGAATAATGTCATTAAGAGCATTTTCAATAGGTAATGTAGAGATGAAGATTAAAGAAAAATCCAGACTGGTCTCTTCATTTTTTTCCGAGCTGTATATCATGTCAAAACCAAATTTACGGATTATCCATGTAGAGAAAAACAGAAATATGTCCCTAAAATGTAATCGTATTTCACATGTTTCTTTTAATAACCGGTATTAGTCCTCTAGTTATTGAAGTTGGTGGATTCAAAACTATTTGTGAGGAATTTTAAAACTGTTAAAACAAGCGTCCATATTTTGGCTACATGGGGAAATATCAGATCAGAGAAATATGTAAACAAAGATTTCTAAGATAACTTTTGGGTTTTATGACTCTGGTCTTATTCATTTGAAGATGGACTGACATTTTTGAATTTTTTCAGTTCTTTTTCAAGCAAAAATGTCAAATTTTAAGATGTTTCCCTTATTCTTAGATGCTGCTTTCACTTGTCTTACGATACAGTAAGAATATATTTGTGTTTTGGACTATTGTATTGACAAAACCTGGCATTTAATGATATATAACCTTAGGCTTTTAGGAGATTTTGATGGCAATTTTATCAGTGTTTTCTTTTGCTTTTAGACCAAACAATTACTTGATTAATTGAGGAAATACTCAACAGATTCTATCAGTAATGAAAATAACCATTGCATAGTAACAGCCCTAAGCTTAAATGTGTATTTAACTTTCATATGTTAAGCTGAACATTTCATTGAGGAGAGCGTGCCAAGTGTACAGGTGTAAGTTGCATAGAGGACAAAGCGGTTAACATTGTTTTTGTTGCCATTACCTTTTCAATTAGATAAACTGCGGTTGTGTGTACAGTAGTTAGCAGAGCAACACACACACACACACACACACACACACACACACACACCCCCCCCCCCCCCCCCCCCCCCCACACACACACACACACACACACCAAGCCTCTTTTTCCAAACTCTCTCCCAGTTTCTGTCTTGTTTGCTAGACGTCTCAGTCCGGAGATGGCGGGTGCAGATTGTTATTTGTAGAGGGTGTGACCAGTCAGGAGCATTTCCTCTTTGCTCCCTAGTCTGTGTGTGTGTGTGTGTGTGTGTGTGTGTGTGTGTGTGTGTGTGTGTGTGTGTGTGTGTGTGTGTGTGTGTGTGTGTGTGTGTGTGTGTGTGTGTGTGTGTGTGTGTGTGTGTGTGTGTGTGTGTGTGTGTGTGTGTCTCTCTCTCTGTGCGTGTGTGTGTATCTTGCCTTAGAGGGAGTGCACCACTTCAAGGAGGGATCCGGAGGGCAAGAGGCTTTCAAATGAGCTCCATTTTTCCTGATGCATTTATTCCAAAACATTTTAGTATTTTAGCATAACGGAAAAGACTGGCTGAACACACAGACACTCACCCCTAGACACACACTTCACGTAATAAATGAAAGTCTTACAAGAGCTAGAAGGAAATGTTGTCAACGTCTTACTTGGTTTGTTCCATGTGTCTCAAAGTGCTCTACAAGTGTTATGTATTGTGTACTGCTGTTCTGTTATTGTTTGCCCATGTTATTGGCTGCGGTGAAGCAGAAGAAAGATTTCCATATTGTGGACAGTTTAGTTTACCTTGAACCTTGACGTTGAATGCCGAGTTTGAAGAATAGTTGAGTTGTAGTGCTGCTGTGTATCTACTTGTGTTGTTGAATCGTTGCCATATTGAGGGGGGTAATAATCGAGGCCATGTGAGGAGGGGAACCATTAGGAAAAGATTGGCCGTTTCCCCTCAGCCTGCCTGGCCCAGACGATGGTTGTTCTTAGTTTGACATTTCACTTTAGCTCTGACTTGAGGTTGAACCGTGTGGCCTTTTCCAGTGCGCCTCCCAGACCCTAAATATAGAGCCAGCCCAGCAGATGCCCCGGCTCTTTGTCGAGATGTCTGGAAGGATAAAACGTTCAAAAAAAAAAAGTCCCAAGACCCTATTGGGATTTGGGAACTTTTGCCTGATTTGCCCTGTCAGCAGATAAGACTTGACATCCCTATTATATTGGACCTGTTTTTGTGTGTGTGTGTCTTTGTGTCTTTGTGTCTTTGTGTGTGTGTGTGTGTGTGTGTGTGTGTGTGTGTGTGTGTGTGTGTGTGTGTGTGTGTGTGTGTGTGTGTGTGTGTGTGTGTGTGTGTGCGTTTGTGTTTGTGTGTGTGTGTCTGTCTGTCTGTGTGTGTGTCTGTCCGTCTCTGTCTGTGTCTGTCTGTGTGTGTGTCTGTCTTTCTGTCTCTCTGTCTTTCTGTGTGTGTGTGTGTGTAGGAGTCAACTGCTACATGATTAATAATACTATAATGTCTT
Organism: Hyperoplus lanceolatus; assembly: GCA_026929865.2. Taxonomy (NCBI): domain Eukaryota; kingdom Metazoa; phylum Chordata; class Actinopteri; order Uranoscopiformes; family Ammodytidae; genus Hyperoplus; species Hyperoplus lanceolatus. The sequence goes on from CM049411.1 coordinate 5,751,230, forward strand.
ATTGTGGGAAAATACAACGGGGTACCGACTGTAGGGAATAATTATTTGATTGCTGCCCAAAGGGATAAGGAGAATTCCCCTGGTGAGGGTTGATGAGTGAGAAAGCCCAGTCTGCTTTGACTTGCCAAATAAATCTAACCGCCATTTTGAATCTAACTGCCAGTAGGAGGTAGTGCCAGGAGGTTAGGTTTGTAAGGAGTGGGCGTGGCTTTTCCCCTTATGACATCATAAGGGGAGAGAAAATCTGACTGGGGTTTTTTGGACAGGTTTTCAGAAAGGTGGAGTCGGAGAAAGAGAGAGGGTTGTTTCTGTTCTCACACTTTGGGAATCAAATCAAATCAGTTTTATTTGTACAGCCCAATATCACAAACAGACATTTGCCTCAGTGGGCTTTACATTCCATACAGTATGACACCCTCTGCCCTTACACCCTTAGCTCGGGTCTCTAGTCACACCTGGGACTCTTATTAATGTTCTAAAACCATAACAAAGTTAGACATTTTCATTATAAGTTAACCTTTAACCTGTCCAAAACAAAAAAAATACATCCAGAAGCATTCGCAAACTAGCAGTATTGAGTGTGTGTGTGTGTGTATTGCTGTGATGTCCCTTGTTCAGCCTACAGTATGTGTGCGTCCCCTGCCAGCCTGGCACACTGCAGCTACATGTCTTTATAAGGGCAGCGCTGTTTGGTCTGGGCGTTTGGAATCCAGGAAAGAACATTCCCACTAAACTGCTTTGTGTTTCCCCCCCAAATAATTATGGAAAGATTTTCTTTTATAAATATTTGTCTGATGTTCCACTTTTAAAAAAAACTGACAAGCTCTAGTCCAAACAATGTGAACCTACTTTTTAACCTATTGTTCTTTTAACTATATCAGTTTTTGAAGAAGAATAAAATGAAAATGTGTTGACATAAACATAAATGAACATACAAAAGACCATTAAAAAAAGACTAAACGGATAGAATAAATAAAACATGTTAACCTTGTTTTAATGTGCAAATGAATGAAACATATGTCCAGGAGTTTATAGACAGATTCTGAGCTTCCCGGTAACTGGTGGATGTTTGTTTTATATCTAGTTAGAGTAAATGACGGGTGGGGCTTATTCTATCCTGTGTAGCAAAGCAAAAGCACAATCCAAATATGTTCACTATTTGAAAGTCAGCTCAGGACATAACACACTGTGATCATCGCCCCAGATGTGGTATGCAGTATGCACCGCTATCTGCTCAAAATATGTCCAAACAGATGGCAAGGCAAGGCAAG